>JAYMTN010002753.1:0-10662 GCA_036897425.1 Erodium trifolium | reverse complement strand
TGCAACTTGTAGCCCTCTTCTTTGATTATTGCAAAAAAGTGCCTTGAACTTGTCTTTTTGTTGCACTTTGTATAAATTGGTTTCTTAATGACGGTTTTACCCTTGGAAGTTTAAAATTTAAAAATAATAATTAAAGATAAAAAAATCCAATTTTTTCATGCCCCTTAAATTTCTTACTCTTTGCTCTGCACAAAGAGGAAGACTATTAAGGGATATGAAATTTGGATTTTTTTTTGTTTTTTACTTGTTATTTTTAAATATAAACTGTAAGGGTGGAATCGTTGTTTTCATACATTTTGCTGCACATAGACTAGTTCAGGGTACTTTCTTGCAATCATCAAAGAAGAGGGCTACAAGTTGCAAAAAATGAGTACCTCAGTTTTTTTTTTTTTTTTTGCAATTATCCCTTGATTTTAAGCACATTGCTCTATTGTTGCTTCATTCATAATGTGAGTTCATCATTTTTTCTTCCTGACCAATCATCTAAACTCGCAGGATTCGAGATCTCATTGTGTGGGAGTGAACTGCGTCCTGGGATGGGCTTGGTTGCTGCAGCAGAAGCTTTTGATGCACAACGTGTATCTGGGGAGGATTTCAGGAACTCTGCAGAAGCAATAACCAAGAATGGAAATCTAATTGTCAGATTTGCAGCGAGATACATACCATGGCAAAAAGCCGCCCCTATTGTTCTTGGAATGGCTGCATTTGGTTTAGAGTTACCCGTTGAGGCTCAAGATGTGATTCCTATCGAAGAAGATGAAACAGCGAAGACCAAGAATGGTGATTCTGAGATCAATCCATCTCCCTCACGGAGGTGGAGGCTTTGGCCAATTCCATTTAGAAGGGTCAAAACAGTCGAACACACTACCGATAAATTGTCAAATGAGGACATATTTGTGGGTTCTGAATCTCCAAATGGGAATGCTCAAGCTGAACAGTTTCCCGCTTCTCCTGGTGGCCATGAGTCACCTCATAAGCAGTTTATAAGAACAAATGTCCCCACTAATGAGCAGATAGCATCTCTGCATCTTAAAGAAGGTCAAAATATAATAACGTTCAGTTTCTCTACCAGAGTCCTGGGAATGCAGCAGGTTTGACAATCATCAGTATTTGAACATTGCAATTTGGATGTAATATCTCCCGGAGTTGGGTTTTGTTTGTTCTAAGTGCTAAATGATGCTCATCTTTAACAGGTCAATGCTCATATTTATTTGTGGAAGTGGAATGCACGAATTGTGATTTCAGATGTTGATGGGACGATTACAAGGTAAGATTCTATAACCTGTCCCATAGATTTAGCTGCTTTTGTTTCATAGTCCCACATTTTGCTTGAAGTCACGATGATGATGTATATTCTAATATGCTTTCCATTCCCTTCTTTTTTCACTCAATTTCTTGAGGTAGAACATTGTTCTAAGATATCTCAGTGAAAGACAGCCTGTACTTTACATCTTGATAGTTCAGTCTTCTAAGCTTATGCATATTATTAAGCTCTAATTTTAGATATATTTGGAAAGTGCACTTCACACATGTGGAAAATATATTCTTACACACCCCAAAATGTACTTTGTGTAGGCTTAAAATGTACTTAAAGTGCCTTCCGATGTCTACAGTGGTAAGGATTTTATGTTACTTTGTGCCTTACCTGGATGCAAATTTTCAGGTCTGATGTCTTAGGCCAGTTCATGCCTTTACTTGGAAAAGATTGGACACAATCTGGGGTTGCTAGGCTTTTTTGTGCTATTAAGGTATATAAATTCTTGATTGCCCCCAGTTGCCATTTTGTTGGTTATTATTTTTCAGTTGTCCGGTAGTAGAAACTAGAAACCCCATCAAGGAAACAAGCTCTGGTAATTCATGTTAGAATATAACTATAATTGGACCTTCAACTATTAGCTTGAGCTTTTAGTTGAGTTGGTCCTCTAATATGGTATCCGAGCCTGGTTCCTCATGGACCCGGGTTCAAACCCCACTATCTACAAAAAAATTAATTTTTTCTCAATTTATCAAATTTGCTCATAAATGGGTCAGCCCTTATCTCTCTTCTCAATGGGTTCTTCTCCTCTTCTAAATAATTCACATCCAAACCCGTAAACGGGCTTGTCCGTGAGGGCGCATGTTAGAATATAACTGTAATTGGACCTTCAACTATTAGCTTGAGCTTTTAGTTGAGTTGGTCCTCTAATAATTCATACTTGGGTTTCCCTTGAGGTCACAGGTTCGAACCCCAATGGGTACATCTGCTTGGGAGCAGGTGTGGGTGGAGGTTAGACTAGGCTAGGATTTCCCTGTTTTCTTTCCGAAATTCATACTTGCATTGTGTATTCAACGGATGCATGATGGATTCAGGAGTGGATCCAGAACATTTGGTCAGTGGGGGAAAATTATTAAATTGGTGGGGCAATGATACAAAATGTTGAACTAACGGGACAAATGTAAAAAATCAGTGGGGAACATCTGAAGAATTTGTGGTGGCAGATCTGAAAATTAAAAGAAAAGAAAGAGTGTATTTAAACCAAAACAAAATGAGTAGGAGCAAATGCCCCCACAACACAATGACTCAATGAGTACATCTGTCCCTGGATTGATTGGCAAAAATATCATCCATTTTAAATTCAATTGCGTCCTATGTTTATTATATGTATAATGCTCTGCAAAAGTCGTACTTCTCCCTCCTTAATGTCTCTGGAAAGCCAACCTTTCTTTTCGGCTAACTAATTCTACTAGCTCAGTTTATAGATTTAGCAGAAATCGAGTATCATAAACACCTCCACCAATTTTAATAAACAATTAAAGGCAATATTTAATGAAGACTATACACTGTTCTGTGGATTTTTGATTAAATTTCGTTTTAATTTATGGTTTATTCCAAAACCAATGAGCTTTGAGTTGCTTTTGTTATGCTTCGTCTTGCAAACTGTTTTTTTGATGAAATAATTTCAGATAACAAACACTGTTTGGTACAGGAAAATGGATATCAGCTTTTGTTTTTGAGTGCACGTGCGATCGTTCAGGCATATCTAACCAGAAGTTACTTGCTCAACCTGAAACAGGTACTGAGTAGCTCAGATTCGGTATGCTTATTTACTTAGTTACAACATTGGGCGTTGTGAGTTCCTAGATTTGCTGGAGGCATAAAATTTCAAAGATAGAACTGATCTGTCGTAGTTACTTATCTGTAACTAATTTATCTTCGCAGGATGGAAAAGCTTTACCCAATGGGCCTGTTGTAATTTCGCCTGATGGATTGTTTCCCTCATTGTTCCGGGAAGGTAAATCCATTTCCTCTAATTGTACTGTTCTTAATTATGTTGAATCTTAGTTTTTTTATATGCAATTATTTAAATGTATTAAGATTTAGGCTCAAAACCACCCCTATGTAGAAGGGATGTCTGTTTTTGCCACTTGACCCAACAAGAGTTGGTTAGAGATCAAAGAGGCCCAATTGAAGTTGGAGAGAAATAAGGCTTCAGAGATGTATAATTGACGGAGCTTGAACCTTGGTCTCTTGGACACAAGTTCAAGTGCTTGACCTGTTGGACAAGCAAGCTTTAACGCCTGTTCTTGATTTTCATTCCATTGAGCTAGTTTATATGTTGCAATCTTATTTAAGTATGGGAACTGGAAATGAATAATATCCACCGGATCATAGTTTTAACGGTTGAGATTAAGTTTGGAACGTCCCAAAATAAATAATTTTCCCATGTAAGATCATGTCCCAAACTCAAGTTCGGAAACATCTCAGCCAATTTTCCCATGTAAGATCATGTTCCAAACTCAAGTTCGGAAACATCTCAGCCGTGAAGAACTGTAATCGAATGGGTACTTATGGTTTCCAGTTTTCATTTCGTAATTCGGGTTTACTCCTTATTTGAGTGTTTATCTGATTTAATTATCTTTTTTCCTTCCATGTGGTGCCTGTAGTAATAAGGAGAGCGCCCCATGAGTTCAAGATAGCATGCTTAGAGGTAAACAAATACCCTATGGCTAAACCGTGTCAAGTTTATAAATAGAAACAAGGGATAATTGCAAAAAAAGTACCCCATGGTATTCATTTTTTGTAACTTGTAGCTCTCTTCTTTGATGATTGCAAAAAAGTACCCTGACTTGTCTTTTTGTTGTAATTTGTATAAAAATGACAGTTTTACCCTTACAATTTAGATTTAAAATTATTAAGTACAGAAAAACCCAAATTTTTATATCACTTAATTTTCTTCCTCTTTGTACGGTACGAAGAGTAAGAAATTTAAGGTATATGAAAATTTGTATTTTTTATTTTTTAAATATAAATTTGAAATAAATATATACAAAGTGCAACAAAAAGAGGAGTTTAGGCATTTTTTCGTAATTATCGAAGAAGAGGGCTACAAGTTGCAAAAAATGAATATACCTCAGGGTAGTTTTCTGCAATTATTCTTACAAACAAATTCAGATACGTTCATATCATTCTCTCTCCAATATTGTTTTTAATGTATTCAGAGATTTTTTATTTTCAGGATATCAGAAAACTTTTCCCTTCTGATTACAACCCATTCTACGCCGGTTTTGGGAATAGGGACACCGATGAACTCAGCTACCGCAAGATCGGGATTCCCAAGGGAAAAATCTTCATCATCAACCCTAAGGTTCACATTTTTTTTCATCAATACTTCATACACTACTCGATATGCAAAGATCATATGATGATTTATTTATCGAATAAATTACAGGGCGAGGTGGCCATCAGTCGCCATCGCATTGACGTGAAGTCTTACACTTCGTTACACACTCTTGTAAATGACATGTTCCCTCCAACTTCATTGGTTGAGCAGGTGGAAATTCGATCTCATTCTCTTCAACTATCTCTGAACTATATGGTTTTGATGTCTTGATTTTGAATATGTATATGTGTAGGAGGTTTACAATGACTGGAATTACTGGCAAATTCCGATCCAAGAGGTTGATGCTTAGTTTAAAGGGAATCTGAACGACCTTTGTTAGCAGAAACATGTTGTCATACCTTTTTTCCCCTTCAAAAACGTACCCAACTGTCACATTTTTTTTTAGCAGAAAACTTCAACTTCCATTAAATAGTATTGAAAAACTGTCACCTTTCATTTAATGTCAAAGACTAATGGTCACCTTTTGCCAAAAAAACAACCCGTAAAAGCAAAAGTGACCGGTGTCAGTACTATTTAACGGAAGTCGTGGTTTTCTGCCAAAAAGGTGAAAATTAGGTGCCCTTTTGAAATAAAAAGGTGAGACGATATGTTTCTGCTAAAAGAGTCATCTGAGGGTGCGTATTTGGAGTTACCCTGGTTGAAATTCCTTGTGACGGGTCGTTCTTTTTTGTGACTTGAGTGCCAAGATTCTTACTGGCTTCTGACTGAGGGAGTTTACAAACACTTGATGTTCTGGTAAGCACTTTGGTACTTATAGTTTATATCAGTACACTGATATATGTGACAGTATGTATAACCAATTCATCTCTGTATGGGAAGTTTTTGAGCAATTTCATTGATCATGAAACTTTCTTGCTGCCAATAAAAGCATCTATGTAGAGAACTTGTATCAGTACAATAAGGCTTTTATTGGGATGAGATTTTGTTTTGGATGAGTGTTGTTATATGAATATATATAAAGTCATAGAGACAGATCATGCTCTGATATCATGTTAAAGTTCGATTCAACTCAGAATCTCAGTTATTATGAAGTTATATATGAAGAGTGACAAGAGGTGTCGATATGTGTATCGACCCCTGTTATCACCAGTCTTTGATGTCGGCCTTATAGGCCTGCGTTGACATTAGAGGTTGACTTCTGCTCCGACTCTTTCTCGATCACAGCATGACAAGTCTCTATGACGAAAATGACCTTACACACTAACCTTTACCCTTTCCCTAAGGTTTTTGTAGGGTGGTCCATTCTTTGGTCTAAGGGCATTGACCTGTCTTTTTAAGTCTATCTATCTCCTCATTGCTCTCTAGGTTTTGTCCAATCTATCATCATGGGTTGCTTCATTGGACCATAGTACCTTACTTATACTTATATGTACCTCTTTCTTTCTTCCTTATATTCATGTACTAAAACTCTTCATCCTCAAGAAGCTCCACTTTGTTACTCAAGTCCATGACAAGGATCCACACTCAATTATTTCTTCTGTTTTTGCATTTTCAAAACGGTCAACTTTTCGTTTGAATAATAGTACGTATAAACCAACGGTAAAATCATAAATACAAGTGAACCGGTTCCTATCTAAATTATAGGAGTTTAGAATTATTTGGATTTGACCGTTAATGGACTAGTTTCGATTTGAACCGGTCCATCGTTTTGAATTCGTAAACTCCACGGAAAAAAACTTTAAATGAACTAAATTGAGACACAGTTGAACACCTAGAAGTAATCTATTGGTAAAATAACATTAAGAAGTGATCCGCATAATTAACTCGAGAGTTAATCGAATTGGTGGCTCTCTAACAATAAAAAAACACAGTAACCCATTTGATTGCTCTTAAAATAGTACATCAAGATTAACCGAAATGGATATACCGATTTTAAACGGACTTCAGATGGTATGATCTACTGTCATGCCCACAATATACCAAATAGTCCCTGGTTGGACCGACTTTCACGAACTGTCCGGTCCACAGATAAGAAGTACCCACCCCAACATAGGGTCACTTCATTGGCAGCAAAGAAATTAACAAAAAATGTTGTTACATTTCACCATTTGGAAGCATTCAAATTCAAACATTATATATACATAATACATATATTGATTCAACAAACTATAATATATATATACACTGAACAGACCTGACAATTCCACACACATCTCCATTATACTATTGTGATTCACCATCACACTTTGACTGATCCTCTCTCTCTCCATGATCTTCACCACCACCATCTCCAAGCTCTCTTCCCCATAAGCATCTCTACATAGAACCAAAGGAAGAAGAAAGACTTTGCTTTGCACACTAAAACCCACATGGCCTCAAACTCAAACCCACCTTCTTCACCTCCATCTCCATCCAAAACCCAATTTCTTGCAGAAGACGAACAAGAAGAAGAAGATCAGTACATAAACATGGAGGTGAGCTCAACAACAAGCTCCTCAAGCGCCAGAGAATTCGAGTTCCATGCCAGAGGCTCCATAACCTCCTCTGCAGATGAGCTCTTCTACAATGGAAAGCTCCTCCCTCTCCACCCCCAGAGCTCCAACAATGGCGGATTCGAGCACAAACTACAAGACCCATTTGAGGAAAGTGATCAAATTTCACAAACAGAGCCTTGCAGGGCCAGAAGTGAGATCGACCCAGATGAGTTCTTCTTAGTCTGGTACAGTGAAGCCAATGGATTCGTCTCCGAGGAGACTCAACATTGGAGAAAGTTTCAATCTTGGTGCAAAAAGATCAAGCTTTCTCATCTGGGTCAGAAGATCAGGGCTTCAAAAACATACCTCAAGTCTCTGTTCAACAAGCCCAAGCCAGAGGAAGAAGAAGGAGAAGAAGGGCTTAAACACTGCTTCAACAGATATGTGAAGCCTTTTGGACAGATTGATATTAATGTCCAGAGAAAGTCTTTTTCTGGGGCTATTAAGTGTTCTTCTTCATCAACAACTTCATCTTCTTCTTCATCTTCTTCGTCTTCATCGTTTTCGATTAGTTCTTCCAATGGGTACTATGATCTGCATGTGCTGAAGAGGAGCAACAGTGCGAATTCGGAGCTGGAGAGCTCGATCGAAGGAGCTATTGCTCATTGCAAGCAATCTGGAACTTGTTTGGTTCGGGTGAAGTAGCTTTTGTTGAAGATTCATGATCTGTTTTCGTATATGTATCTCTATGTTTCTGTGTCTGTAAGTGTAATCTAAGATTCATAGAAACCATTTGTTTGGGAGTAGGTGTAAGTTCGAGTTCTGATTATAGATTATAGATTATCGAGAAAATAAAAACTCGTGTTTTGTTTGTGATTATGTATTCCGACACAAAATTGGTGGACTATAAACCTCGGTGTGTAGTGTTTTAAGATCGATCGTCTAGACGGGGATTTTTTACATCACTGGATTAGTTTCGTACATTTGGACACTATAAATCGACATTGTGTTTATCGAGCGACTGGACAGGGCAATGTTCTCAATGGCATATACATTTGATAGATTTATAAGAATACATTTGATAATTACGAAATTAATCCACAAGATAATATATAAATTTTTGTTGTTGTAATTACTATTTGTTGCTCATGTAATTTTAAGAAAATGTTTGTATTAGAAGTGGGGAAGGGATGGGAGAGCTCTCCCTTTCCTAAACTTTAGTCGTTATTGATGGTAGCCTTTCCTTCACTTTCTATTATCAAAGTTCTTTCTTGTTTATGAAACTTATGCTATGTAATAAAGTTTATCATGCGTTGACGTTACCATTCAAGGTATCTGTCGCCGTTCTGTCGCCACGTCGTCTAGGGTTGTAGTGACCACCTCCTTCTCGGTTGAGTTTTATTTCCTCATCTGCTCTCCGGAATCTCCGGAGGCTGCAGCGGATCTCCCTGCACGACTTCTCTCTGGCTCTCTCTCTCCCACGACCATACCTGGATCTCGTTTTGGATTGGACCGTCTCTTTCCTTTAGGTTAGTACTACTGATTTCTTCACCGCTTATATCCTTTGCTAGTCCGTGTGTTGTTCTCTAATGGATGTGTCGTTGTCGCCTTCTTGCAGTCGGACAAGGGACTATCCTTGGTCTGATCTGATGCTTGCCTGTCTGCTTGTTCTCAATCCAAGGCAGGAAGAGTGTGATTTAACTCGACGGTGATGAAGACGGGATCGATCTTGGCCAACCAGGTCTGTAGAGGGAGGAAGACCTGAGATTAGCGACGAGGTCTTCCATACAACCTCGTCGAAGGCCATGGGTCTCGGAAGATGGAATCCGACTAGGGATGGAAGCTCACTGGACCTTGCTATAAGCTGATTCTTTCAGCTCGTCTTCCTCGAGCAAGGGTCGCCCAAGAAGCCCTAGCAGCTCAAGACAACCACTCGACAAGGTATTTAACTGTATCCTAGGTCGCCTACTAGAATTATGTTACCATGCCTTAGAATGTTGGTACACATGTCTCCAGGGTCTCGAACTACTACCTCGATCTTGGGGGTTTGTCGCATATGATTTGTGTGAGACTCTTCCGATAAACGAAAAATTGGACCCGTTTCAAAAGAATGTTTGTATTTGTGCTTATGCCAAAATTCATTGTTTATTTATATGATATAAATCATATTTTGATTGTATATGTTAATAAATCAATAAACATGAAAATGTAAGACCGACTATTTTTCAATTAATCCTCGATTAATTCTCAAACGTCTCATTCGTTTAACTAACTCCTTCGTTTTGAACTCTTTTGGGCAAGTGGGTGTATTTTTTTTTCTTTGGAATTTTAGAGTTTTGACAATTCATATTTCTATGAGGTAATTGTTTGTTGATGATTTTAACAAAAATGAATTGTTTGTTGATGATTTTAACAAAAATGAAGAGGCAAGATACACAACTTATCAGTCCCACACATGTACCACAGAGAAGAGACTTTTTGAGTACAGCTACAAAAAAAAGTTCCATAATTGCTAAAGTACTGTAAAAAGATTAGCTTTCTTAGGGTATTTTTATCTTTATTTTTTATGTGGTCCATTTTTTTCCTTCCAGAATCAGATTCTTTTCATTAACTGTTTCAGGCTTTTCTATGTGGAAGTGCATTCAAAAGTGGGGAGTTTTAACTTCTTTTTTTTTGTGATAATTACATTTAATTACACCTAATTATTATTAGCTATTTTATTTTCGTCTGAGAGATATCTTAACTTTCGAATTTTTACACCTTACTACAATCCGCTAGTTTTTACACTTTTTTTGTCTGATAGATACCCTAACTTTCAAATTTTTAAACTTTTTTTATCAGTAATTTTTTTTGAAACATCTTATCCTTCGTAATGAAGGAGGATGACAAGGTACTGATGAATCAGCCCTTAATACAAACAAGAGTAGTTTGACAAAACAAACCCTCAACAGAACAAACCAAACCAGAAGTTTGAGTCATGTCTCAACCTCGAACAAATTGGGCCGCAGCCCAAATAAAACGAAAGACCCCACAATGGGTATATTTAACAGCCATGAAGCAAACAAATATTGCAAAAAAAAAAAATCTAAAACTTGTATCTACCAACCTTGAAGCACAAAAGTATAGACAAATAGGTCTTTTTTTTTTATCAGCAAATTTTATTGAAAGACAAGTTCTTTGAAGTAAAGAAAATGTCAAGAGTTATGCTCTCCAAATACAACGATCAACAAAACCCGTACAACCTGACCTAACCTCTTAAGTCTAACAATTTTTGAAAAAAACAAACTTTTTCCAAAGACCAATCCTGCAACATTTCAAATCTCCTCTGCCCTCAACATCATAACTCAAATGAAACCAATCCCCAAACCCAAAAGGCAGAAACAAGATCTTACTGTAGTCCAACCCATCTGTACTAGCAACCAACTTGCTACACCATAAGCTATTATGAGCTGTATATCAATTTGTTTCCTCAAGTCTTTGCTGTACCTCTTTGAGCTTCAGAGAAGTTGTAACCACCAGCAAACACCCAGCTAATTAATGTTTCAAAACATTTGTTGCACCCTTTTGTCCTTCAACTATGTTAACCA
>JAYMTN010002752.1:0-10662 GCA_036897425.1 Erodium trifolium | reverse complement strand
ATCCGTTGATCAACTACCAGCTATAACACAGTGAACAAGCCATGAAACGTAATTTTCTATCACATGTCTCTTGCCCTTCAAAGTATGTCTCTGACTCTTGACTACCATTGGATGGTTGATCCCTGATACAAACCTTTTTACCATGTACCCAACAGTTGTGGATATAAAATTCAAATTGATCATCGCTGCACAACCAGTTCTTATGAGGAGACATTTTCTTGTTATTGCTGTTTCACCATTCATGGTATCACTTATTTGTCGTCGATGTCCTTCATTTGAACACGTCATGTATTTCAATCTGACCACATTATCCCTACCCATCTTTTTCGTGGTCAACCTTATATCAAATCCGGTAAGCATACCATACGTCCTATAGAATAATATCCCATGATCCAAGGTTGAAAATATTTTCCTTTTAAATGGTGTTCGGTCTGCGTCACACGATGGTATGTAAGTTTTGGCCCCTCTAGGTCCTACTATTAGGGCTGGGCAAAACATCATCGGCCCCAGCCAAACCGGTTGAACCGACCGTCACCGGAAAAACCCGAACCGATATCACCGGCGACGGGTACGGGTAGAAAACTACCAAACCGGTAGCATTTCAGGCGGGGTCCAATTTTTTATTTTTCAAACCGACAAAAACCGACCGACCGATCCTTTATTTCATAAGGCTTGATTATTTTAATTCCTTTGGACTGCCCATTAATTTTATTAACTCACGCTCTGTCAAAAAAAAATAACTCACAAAATTTTTAGGTCTAGTATCTTTCTTAGTCCATTAAGACCTGCCCATTTAAATTTTCAACCCATTTCAGCCGAAACCCACCCCATTTATTAGACACTAGGTGATTGAACCGCGATATCGCACGGTGCTAATTGTGTTTTTATGTTTTGGTCTTTACTAACAAATATATAAAATCCATTTTTTGGAAAAAATTGTAATTTGGAAAACATTCATTTCATTTACTTAAGTAAATAACAATTCCAAAATATTTATTTTAAAGAATTAAAATATTTTAATTTAAAGGTACAATATCAACTACATAATAGATTGTAGCCTTATTCTATTACTATATTCCTCAATGCCATCCTCAGTAATTCAATTGTTTAACCAAAACAATCCTGTAGTTTGCTTCGGATCCTACAATAATTCATAAAAATTGTTAAAAGCTTGAAATGGAATATTGAATGTATATAAGTTTCAAATAAGGAAAAACATTTACCTTATTTATCATTCATTTGCCGTCTTTGTATGTTTTGGCATTATTATGAAAGACATTTGAAACGAAAAATAGAATACGTCCAAACACAAAATCCTATAAACCAAAACATAAATTAAATTTAATATTGAATTCTATACTTTACAATATAATAGGAATTATTTCTTCAGTTGAAAGGTTAGCAATCTTAGGTTCGTAAATGTGGAGGTTGATTTTATAATTAAATTTTTTTCCAATCAAATCAACCAATTCTAGAGGATGCCAGTCAGAAACCAAATTTAACTTCTTCACAACATTCTTTGCAGAAGTATCAACGATAAATTTTGCTTGCTCATCACATATTATAATTGGAAGTTTTCCAGAATTGTCCTCAATTTGTAGAATCAAACAAAATCTGTCAAGATTGTGATGTTTTAATTACAATAATTACTCATGGTTAAGACTAAACAAAAGAGAATTGAATGGTTATAAGGAAAACATACCTGATTAGAGGAATCTTTGATATATATAGCCACATTCTTTACAAAAATATAAACCACTTGCAGTTGTTACCAACCTTTTGCAAGACTTACATGCAAAGTAAAACCAATCACTATATCGATTGATAGATATTATAGTTCCAGAATATAACATGTTGTCGCCATGTAAAATAATAAAATGTGATAATGTAATAGCAGAATAGTATTATAAAAATTAATAATTTGTTCTAATTCGAGAAGTGTACCAATCTTTCATGTTTATACTCCACATTCAAGATTTCAAATATCAAATAGAGCATATTTTTCATGATATAAAGATGGTGCATAATCTCATTAAATCGATGACAGCTAATGAAGAAATTAAGAAAGCTACTATGTGAATGGGTTATGGTAAAATAGATTACATGTATTGAATAAAGTATAATGACATATACAAATATGATGGTATATGCTGAATATGAAACAATAATTAACAACCTTCATATATTACCATAAAGACAGAGATAAGAATACATCCCTTTTTTTTGGCTGGTTCTTCCTTGTTAATTGTTTGACAAAGATTTCTTCGAGAATTTCATAAGGTAATTTCATTGTCCTTCATTCGCAACCTCGATTTTTTGAGTTTGGGAGAGATGTGAAGGATTTGATACATAGACATAAAGATCTAAAAGTGCCACAGATGAAAAAAAAACTGCCAAGGAGATAAGATCAATCGGAGCTATGGAAGTAAAAACCTAATTGTCAAGTAGATTAGATCAAATCTGAATCTATGTACTTTACTATCTTTGCTCGGTATATAGATTTAGTTAACAAAGTCTTCTAATCGCGGGTCATCAAAAATAAGAATTTGGTGTTAAAATTTGGGCTTGTATTTGTGTTCAGGCCCAATAAAATTAGGGATTAAATAAAGCCCTAATGAAACCCAAAAGTTGTAAAGGCAACCCGAATTAATTGTTATACGCGGAAAATCGTCGGCCTTTCTGAATCGTATGCGGGTCAAGTAATAACCGAAAGACAAAACGGTTGTTTGTATTCCCCATTAACTCAAACATTCATAACAAATCTTTCCAAATCTTCCTCATTATTACTATTCTACTTCTGTAACTACTCTACAATAACACAACTTCCTTCTTCTTCTCCTCATAACCTTCCATCGCCATTGCAGCTAGTTAGTGTTTTGTACAATCGAAATCTAATCTTCCATGCAATATGGAGACAAAACTTCCAGCACGCAGATCTACTCGCCTTCAAAAAAGAAAGTTGAACAACCGTGGGTACTTATGAATATTTTCATCATTCCATGAAAATTGACATTGCGCATATCTACTCGTCTCCGACATATTTTTATATGAATATTTTCTTCATAATTGTATGGAAGTAGGTCTAATATTCAACTCAATCAATCTTGAAAATTTGGAATCTTATTGTTATAAAACTTTGATATTTTAATGATACTTTACTTGTTTGTGTTCTTTAATTTCTTTCAGTCATCGAACAAAGGAAATTGAAGTTATCAATTTGGAAAAAAATGATGTTGAACTCAATGGTGTAGAAGGTCATGCATTAAACAGGCAAGTGATATATAAGTATGTTAAATTGAGGGATTTATAACCTATTGTGTAAATATGTATCTTTTGTTATTATAGGAGTAAAGAAATACGAAAAAATACCTTTGTTGGACATTCTTATGCACTGCGTAGTCACAAAAGGATGTGTTTAGACAAAAAAGACAGAATGTTGGTGGTGGGCCTTAGATGTGTCCAACAACTTCCATTTCCTATTTGTGAAGAATTTTGTACCAAGAAAACGCAGAGCATTGGATCAAATAAAAGAAAGAATAAAGTTATTAGATCTGGTAGAATGGAGAAGGTAAAGTGTAAAAAAAATTGATGGAGGAAAACCACAAAACAAAGTTATTCAAATGGAGTCATGTTGTTTAACTATAAAAGAAGAACCAATTAGTTATGATGTAGACAACGATGATAACAACGACTCCTCATGTGTTATTACAAAAGTGATTGATTACAGTCAACTTAGCAAGGTTGATCGTTACAAAAAATCTAAAATATTAGCTGTAAGTTGCTTCTTAAATCTTTAATTTATGCATACATACTTATATATCTTCTCTTATCTTCAATTTATGCATACATAAATATATATGTATATATATAGTTATATATGAATACGTTGATGTCCTGATTAACAAACAATTTTGTTGTAGGAACTACTTGCAAAGAAATATCGAGCTGAAATTTTAAGAGCTGTTAATGTTCCATACAATGATGCTGAATACATTGAACTCTGGGCTAAAACTACCAATTGTAACCTCATTGGATTAACCAGGGTTCTGCGAGGCAAAGTAGTTGATTTCACAAGGAAAACTATGGACAAGTCGCTCCATATGGGAAAATTATGGGTAATAAATTATTTCTATATTTATAAGCATCATTCGGAGTTGTTCTACCATTCAACAATAAAAGAATTCAGATACTATTTTCCTCCAAATCCAGAAAGTAAGAACAAAGTAAATGCAAAAAAAAACCTGTAACAGTAAGTTCTTCTGTTGCACCAATACATTCTTGAACCAGCTTTTAAATATTTCTATATTTATAAGCATCGTTCAGAGTTATTCCTCCATTCCAGAAAGCAAGAATAGAGTAACTGCATGATAAAACTTGTGATAATAAGTTTAACTGTTGGACAAATTAAATCTTGAACCAACATTCCAAATCCACAAAGTTTAAATAAGCTCATATTTTGCTTCTATTTGTTATAGTGGCTTGCCACTAAAGGTATTGTGTTATTGGTGCTTAATTTTTAAATCTACAACCACCTTTTAAAATTACTTCTATATTTATAAGCATCGTTCGAAGTTGTTCCTCCATTTAACAAAGTAAAGATTTCAGCTACTATTTTACTCCAAATACAGAAAGTAAAAACAGAGTAAATGCAAGAAAAAAATTGTAGCAATAATTTCCATAAAGTAAGAACAGAGAAACTACAAGTAAAACTTGTGACAGTAAGTTCCACTGTTGCACAAATTAAATTGTGACACTAAGTTCCACTGTTGCACCAATTAAATCTTGAACCAGTTTTTCAAATTATTTCTATATTTATAAGCATCATTCAGGGTTGTTTCTCCATCCCACAAAGTAAGAACAGAGTAACTACAGGATAAAACTTGTGACAGTTTCCTCAACTGACCCAATTACTTCTTGATACAAATTTTATCCTATTTGTATATATATAAACATCAATCAAAGTTGTCCCTCCATTCCCCATAAAATATGATTTTTGATTAGATTAGAAAGGACCAACTGGAATTAATCCATGTTAACCGAAATACCATAAAAAAAGAAATATGCACCTGGGGCCTAAATCTGAGAGAAATTTCAATTCCATATCAAATTCCTTACAATTCGTATCGGCATTGGGTGGCTCACTGGATGGATCAGTTGATTAAACTACTGAGCTAGGGCCTGAATCTAAGAGGAATTTCAATTCCATATTCAATTTCAGATCAAGTGTTTAAAGACAAAAAAAATCTCATGAATGCAAACCCTTCACCACCCACTGGATATTAAACAAAAGTTTAAGATTTCATAAGTGACTGCAACTCCCAAATATTTGATTACAGCCAGCTAGATTCACCAACAAAAAAAAAGGCAAATCTAGTTGCTTCTGTCCTAAGCAAACTTCAAATATGAAACAAAACACTCACAACCATACCCCAAAACAACCAATGACACTCATATCCTCACCAAAAGTCTTATACCCACAAAAGAACAATCCCCAATTCATCTCTACGACAACTCTTGAATCAATTCGAGCAATAGTATACAAGAAAATTAACTACACAATAATAGATATAAAGCCTGATTTTTTTGGTGATGAATTCAAAGCATGGCAACAATGTTTCAATACACATTTTTCTGAAGTACTTTTCAAACAAACAACATAACACATATAAGTTTTGTATCAGAAAACCCTATACAAACTTACAATTATTTCTTCCTAAACAAAAAAAGACACAATTATGCAGTTTTTTTAGTTAATTATCATATGGAAACCCTTCTCCTTCACACGCACAGCCATGTCACCGTCAACAACACCTCCAACGCTTGAACCAATCTTCTGCTTACCTTTCTTACAATATCCACACACATCTTCACATAGTTTTTTACTCATATTTCCACAGTTATAAGCAACAGTTTTAAGAACCTGACAAAAAAAGAAACAACATTTCAAAAAACAAAACACAATGATGTAATAACACCACAATCTATTATTTAAAAAGATAGCAATGCAGGGTAATACATCATTTTAAATCAATCAATAGAGCTATATTATATAACATAAACTAATTTACCTAAACATCCTTCTTCATCAGCTCACCACTAAAGATTACACCAACACTAACCTCCTTTTCAATCATCTTGCAAAAGACCTGCTCACAAAAAATCTAGTTACTAAAATAAATAACCAAGATGCCATAAATATCAATACAGACAACCCTCATATCAACCTTTATAGTCTCAAGATGTCCATATTTGTTAACCTTTGAATGAGAAAACACACCACTTACTGAGAACACAACACTACCAAATCTACCACCCTGGTTTGTAGAAAAGCCACAAACATTATAAATAATAAACATACTCGAATACAATTACGCAAACATTTATGAACATACATTCTTACAACTCACATCACATCTAACACCCTGGTTAATAAAACTAATTAAACAAATTAAATATAACAGTATATGAACATGATAAATTACATAAACATAAGGTACATACCTTCTTACATCCCACATCACTCTTGTGGTAAAGATCATCATTTTTAAACCACAAATGATACTGATTCAAGCGAATCTTGAACACAAAACTTTGACCAGACAAAGCAAGCACTTCAGGAGGAATAACATTGATATTGGGAAAACCCCGATCATGTAACTCTTTTGCCGAATATCATATCATTTCTTCAGCAATTCTATTAAAAATAACAATAGGAAGCTTACCAGTACCATCATCTACATCCAACTCCAATTTATACCTACAACATAATATCATACATAAATCAACACACATACCATATAACTCAACCAGACAGCACAACATAAAATACAAATAAATAATAAAAAATCTTACAGAATAACAGGAGCATATGTCTAGGTATAACACCGATCACAAAAATACGGACCATCATCAGGTGTAATACGATGCAGACAACCTTTACAACCATAATAAAACCATCCATACTCACTACTTAATGGATCAATTATGCCAGCGAATGAAATCCGATCGCCCTAAAGTAGAATAAAATAATTAACACATGCAAAACACTAAATAGAAACACAAACATTTATGAACTAAGCATTACATGTATCAGAATTATAAAAGAATGTACCGTTTTTGTGTGTCCCCAATTAGCACATAGTATCTCAGCCACATACATATGCATCTTAGATAACATATACCTCTCGTGCAACACTCCATCAAACCTCTTACAGCTACAAAACAATTCATCAAAACAAATACCTAAACAAATAAAACACATAGATAAGAACAACCAACCATAAACTGAGTGAAACAAAGTCTTCCTTATTGTCATCACCAATCACACGCTAAAAAATACTCTCCAACATCACATCTGGAAGTTTATCAAACTCAATCCGATCTTCCATTGTTATACATTCATATCACACAACACCACGTGAATCAATGAAAAAATTCAGCAGATATAACAAAAAAAAAATCCAAAAACATGTCATTCAAAGTACATTTTTCAAGACTCTGTTTAAAAAATGGAAAAATCGGAAAGTATATTTTTTCAACCAAATAAAACTCTTTTTTTGTTCCCTTACTTAACTCTGTTTCTAAATTTTGAAATCTTTTTAAAATTCCTGAACATGTCATTCAAAGTACATTTTTCACAACTCAGTTTTAAAAATGGAGAAATCGGAACGCATATAATTTCAACCAAATAAAACTCTTTTTTTGTCCCCATACTTAACTCTGTTTCTAAAATTTGAAATCTTTTTAAAATTCCCGAATTTCACTCTTTTTCTATTTTTTTGGTTCAACCAAATAGAACTCTTTTTTTGTTCCCTTACTTGACTCTGTTTCTAAATTTTGAAATCTTTTTTAAATTCCCGAAATTCACTCTGTTTCTATTTTTGATTCACTGTTTATCAAGAAACAAAAAGGGGAAGAAGAAGATTGGAAAGAAAACAAAATATTCAAGTAAGTTTTAACAATTACCTTCTTTGAATCTTTTGTTTGCTGAATTTTCTAAGTAAAGCCAAGTTTATTCACAAATAACAAACGGGGAAATTGGAAAAAGCACAACACAACACATATTTATTGTCTTCTAGAGTCTTAGCTGAAATAATATGGAACTTAAGAACTTGGTTGGAGTATAATGTTCAAACATGTTTTATTTGTGAATTTCAGACTTCCCTAAAATGCAATTTTTTCAAGTTGATTGATGATCCAAAATGTGATGCTGGGATAGTATTGTTGCATGGTTTGTATGCACGAATCAGTGCAATGGAGTGCATTATTAGGAGCTTGGATGAAGAAAATTTGAAGGTACAAAAAGATTTAGCTCAAATGTCAATGAAGAAGACAAGTCTGGAAATGGAAATTGGAAGGATGAATGGGGTTGTTGAAGAGCTAGAATTGGAGATAGCTAGACTCCAAACTGAAAAAGATGAGTTGGAAACGAAGAATGCAACACTTGAGAAGGAGATAGGTGAATTAGAGAAGAAGAACAAAAGGTTATGGGTCATTGAAAATTGTTTGTGTCTGTTATGGTGCATTAGTGTTGCATTTTTTATTGGTAGGAAGTAGGGAAGATGTTCTTAGTGTTGTATGAATGAAATCTAAATGATGCATTTGTAAAAAAAATGAATGAATGAATGGAATGCATTTTGGGAATTGAATTACATGATTCTGAGTTATTTTGGGATTGAATGAATGAATGATATTATTGTTTGTAAAAATCAGCTAGTGTTGTCAAAGAGCTAAAAGCATGTTTGGGAATTGAATTACTTGTTTCTGATTTAGTTAGTGTGATGAAATGAATGAATCTGTGCATAATTTTGCTATAAAAAGTACCTATAACACCTGTAATTCAGAATTGGTTACAAACAAAGGTTCATAATTTTGGTTTAAACTCAAAAATGGATACAAGTGTTGTTCATGGCAACAGTAACTTCAAATTCACATGACATTTAGTTAAAATTCAGTACAAATTGTGCATAACTTAACATAAACAAGTAGGGGCAATTTAGTTGGAGTCTTAAAGGAACCATAAAGGGTCCATCTACCTAGACAAAAGAACACCACTTGTGCCAACATTCAGAATCTTTCCCACAAAAAAAGACACAAACTATCATGTGCTTTGAGGACCACAAAAAAAAAAACCTAGGCCATAAACTAAGGCAGCCAAGTCCTGGAGGAAGATGGTTGTGAGCTGCCCCCTCTTCTAGATCTCCATGTTCCTCTTCCTCTTGCTCTTCCAGCTCTCCCTCCAGCTCTGCCTCTTGTTGTAGTAGAGGTTGCAGATCCATGTCCAGGAGGTGGCTGTGATGAGCCAA
This sequence comes from Erodium trifolium, assembly GCA_036897425.1. Classification (NCBI taxonomy): domain Eukaryota; kingdom Viridiplantae; phylum Streptophyta; class Magnoliopsida; order Geraniales; family Geraniaceae; genus Erodium; species Erodium trifolium. The sequence continues at coordinate 1,357 of JAYMTN010002752.1, read as the reverse complement.
AAAAGATTCTGTTTCCTTCAACTCCTCCCACTGAGGTGAATGGTGGCTGGAAAAATAGATGTTCAGGTCAGCTAGATTTTCAGGTCAACAATAACAAAATTGTTCTGAATTCGACTAAACAAAAGTGTATTAAGGTAAAATTTTAAGGTATTGGTTACAAAATACCTGATTGGTTTGGTTTCTGCGGTTCAATTCTTGTTGTGCTAGACCTACAGGTGGATCTTGAGCTGGTTCAGTATGGGCACGCATTCTTCGCAGAGCTTCTTGCCTATTAGCCTCACTCCGCTCTTGTTGATCGGTATTCATTCTTTTCTGCATCCTAGTGAGTATATTGTCTTGTCTTCTTTTCTGTATCTCAGTGAATTCCTCAAGATTTTTGAGATGCTGCCTCTTGGCCTAACAAATACACACATATTAGTACTGATAATATTAGAAAAAAACATTGATTCATAAATAAAATCAGATAAAAAAATAGGGATATTTGAACCTTGATATTCTCAAGTCCTATCTGCCTTGCCTTTCTTTGTGTTGATGTCTCACCATAATCCTTAGCAGAACATGTTCTCCTGTTATGACCCTTCCCTTTGCATTTAGAGCATGTCATTCTACTGATTTTCTTTTGGGCTCTGTACATGTTTTTAGCCCTCTCACCCGCACTTGGAATTCTGTTTTTTCTAGGTCTACCTGGAGGTTTGTGGACAATAGGTGGTTGAATTTGTGGATACCCTAAATCCGTAGGCCAATCCTCTCTACTGGGCACTGGTCTTATGTAAGCACAATATATATCTCTGAAAGTGCTTACATAGTAGTATTTGTGCACGTATTTCTCCAGGTCATCCCTAAGGAAACTGATACATGTCATGGCATGGATACAAGGCAAACCATTCAACTGGAAGTCTAAACAGGTGTAGGTTTGGTTTTTCAAATTAACTTCAAATGCCCTTTTGTGGTGTGTGTTTACAGTCCTTACTGTCATCCTTCAGGGTCTCAAGGTCTTTAGTTATGCCTTTGCATATTAACCCCATCATACCCATCAAACATCGTGTGCCTCGTATAGAAAATACCCATGAGCTGTTTCCTAATCTCTTCTAGAAGTTCAAGTATATGCATCTCCCTCTCATCTCTGATCCAGTTGTTGAATGACTCAGATAAGCTATTTACATGTACGCTTGTGCATGCCCTGGTAGTGTAGAATAGCTTGCACCATCCTCTTGGGTCTTTGTCCTTGAGTCACTCGTATGCATTTAGGTCCATCCTTCGCAGTTTCTCCATCCTCTCTTGAAGTTGTATGGTTGACGTTGACGTGGCACATGACCACACAGCTGCTTTCAGCTCCTCCCCTCTGAATTCCGTCATA
>JAYMTN010002751.1:0-10663 GCA_036897425.1 Erodium trifolium | reverse complement strand
ACACACATACACACACTCAATTTAGAGGGACCGAGTTGGCCTGGGGGCCGATGTGTCATCCTTTGGGCCTTGCCAATATGATATATGAAGAGGATTCACATGAGAATCAAGCGAGGTCTGAAAAAAAGCCACACCATGGAAAATGAGTTGCCTTTGGGGTACGAGTCGTTAGGGATGAACATTTTACCGACCCCTATTTGATTGGCATATGCTAAGTGGTTTTCTCCACCAATAATTGTGATCCCTGGTCAAGTTGCGCACTTTCTACAGGAAATACATGGTCCTCTTCTAAAATCCGAGCATCAATCATACATTCTTACTTGTATCAAGTCGAGCCAGGGTTGGTTCTGTTGGGTTCTAGATTTCTGTGTTTTGGCGTTTAACCCCAATTGTCAAAAACAAATTTTTATTGATTACAGTTCTAGGACCAGTACAATGGATTTTATAAGGACGATCCTTATTTTAAACTAGTTCTTTTTGTCTATGTCTTCTCGTTGAGTTAATAAATCGGTTTATTTCGCTAAATAAAAAACAAGATAAGACTAAGTGTAATTTTTCAAATTTATAGACTCGCAAGCGCACTTATTTAATATTTAATCCATTATGGTATAACTTTTATACTTTATCAAATATGGATAATTAAATCAAGTTGAATTCGAGTCTAAATACTTGTTTTATTATCGAATTGAAATTTAACTATGTTCAACCTCGAGCTGTATAATTTCTTTAAGATATTGTTACCGGTTGTACGAAATGAAATCCCTTAATGTGTTATAACCATTGCAACAACCACTCCTCCGTGTGGAGAGCTCTGCTAGGGTTTCTACGAGGTTCCTCTCAAGTTGTCGCTAGTCACCGCGTTCCTGACCTTCCTCTGCCGTTAGCGACGTGTCCCTCGGTCCTGTACCGGTCCCCCTACAATGGTTGCCGACTGGTTGATCTCCTCGACACCAGTTGATTCCGCTATTTTCGTCGCCGTCGTCGCTGCTTAAGACCTCTATCCCTGATAGGCCTCCACCTTCATGACTCCACCATCGATGCATCCACCTCCTTGACTGCCACCGACGCATCCTCGATCCCTCTCTCGGTTTTGGATCAAGCTATTCGTTTGGGTCTGTTTTAGTTTTTCTGTTTTCAATTTTGCAAGGTCAATAATTAGTGAGTAGAGATTCAGGGGCTTGTACCGGGAAAGAACCCTGAATTACATACATCCTCCCATTCCTACTGTTGAGTTCAGGTTCGGTCGAACTCAAGAAGCGTTTAGGCACCACCTTGAGCGGTTCTCCTCAGTTTGTTAGTTTCGGTATTATTAAGGGTACTACTGTTAAGTTCAGGTTCGGTCTCACTCCACACGACGAAAAGAATCATCTTCATGGGATCAAGCAGCGTTTAGGCACCACCTTGAGCAGTCCTATTCAGTTTCATTGTTTATTTTATGTTCGCCTATATGGCTCCTTTTTTTATCAGCGAAAGATAATTTAAATTTATCTTTGAGTGAAAGGTACACAACAGATGAACCCAACCTAGCTACAGCTTGAGTACAAATGCAGAAAGAGCAAAACAAAAGACAAACACCATACAATGAAATCTTGAACAAAAACCATAAGAAGCCTTGAGATTGAGCTTGAGCAGCCTTGAGAAGCTTGAGAAACCTTGAGCAATGTAGTTGAGTGAGTAGAGTTGAGTAGTCTTGAGCATCCATGAGAATGTGAGTAGGCTTCTTGTGTAAGAGAAGATGTGAGTGAGGATTTCTTGCAGCCAACAAAAGAGGTCTATAAACCCAGAATTTTCCAACAATAAGCACAAAAAAAAAACGGTTCAAAAACCAGAATATCCATGAAGTCCCAACCAACAGCAGATACCAACATCCATGGCCCCTCAATCAAATTCAAAGTGGGAATTACAACCACTCCCCAGTCCCACAAATATCCAGTCCCAAAATTGGAACAAGGGAAATGCAATCGCCGGTGGCCTGCACCACTACACGGCTGTGGCCAGACCCCCTACAACTTCAAAACCGAGCATTACCCAGGGCAACAAGGCCCCATGCCATCTTCGGCGGCCAACCCCGACCGAAGATTCCGGTCACAGAAGTGACCGGGGGCACAGACAATCCAAGGCAGAGAAAAGAGGCAGGACGAGAGAAGCAGACCTTACAGGGAAGAGAAAGCAGAGGAGAGACCTTACCAGATCTCAACCTCGGATGTCTAGGGAGAAAGCCGACCCACCATCAACGACCTTAAATGAAACATCGCAACGATCCTTCACAGGAAGCGCGTCTCACGCCCGATGCCTGAGCGAATCGCCGAAACTGAAGAGTTGATGCCCTCCTCCATCTCTCCGAAGATATTTGCTGCCGAATCCCTCAGTAAATAGACCCGAACCGCGACAAGCCTCAGAAGATGTAAGTCGACCCACGCCCAGATGAGTCCTTCCCGGGGGGATAGATCTGGACTGGAGAAGAGCATATCTACCCGATGCCAGAGAAAACAAGCCCTTCACCAACCGATCTGCGAAAATCCTCCCGAGATCTGCGTCAATCTCCTCCATTAAATAGAGGGGAAACAACTTCCTACGCCAAGAAAAAGGAAGAGCTTTGCCGACCGGGTGAAGCGTCTGTAGCTCCCTAAAACACCGAGAAAACGGGGTGGTGAGAAGATGGAGGCAAGGGTGAGGAAGAAAGCGAAGTAGAAGAAAAAAATCAGATGGGGCGCGAGGGTTAAGAAGATGTGCAGGAACAGATCTGAGAGAAGAAAAGTAGTTCCAAGATCAGGAGATTGCGAAGACGAGGGTACCACCGGCGACTTCCCAGATGGCCAAAATGGCCCGAAAAGTCGCCGGCGGCGACTAGGATTGGAGGGTAGAAAACGACCTTTAGAGAGAGGCCAGAGGAAAAACTTAGAGAGAGAAATTGAGTCTACCCTTTGGTTACCAACACAATATCAGATGCTCATCCTCTTGACCCAACTTAAAGCTTTACAGACGCTAAATGCTAGAAGGAGTTCCGGGTTCAAAACACTCGGCAAAATCTTGCACCTACCACCGTCTAAAAATAAACCTCTACATAGTACTAGGTAGGGTGCAAATGGGGAAGGTTGTATGTGGACAACAACTTTATTTATTTACTACCGCCTACAGAGATGGTTTTGGGCCTTTTTATCCAAATATTAATCGTAACTTTTAGGCATCACAACAAGTGACGAGACGACATTTCAAAAAAAAAAAAAAAAAAAAAAGTGCTGAGATAAGGAACTTTTAGGGATCAAAACAATGGGCGAGGCCACAGTGCAAAAAAAAAAAAAAAAAACAAGTGACGAGATGAGGTGGGCCAGAACGGCGTCGGTTCGCTGCTAAAGCGCGAAACTGCACGCAGTGGGCCATCATCGATGGCTTTCAGTGGTCACCACGCGCTTCCCTTTATGTGTTCACATCTCACGCAAGCAATCTCATACTCGCTGTTCGGACAAGAAACCTGAATTTTCACAGGTTATTTTTGTCCGTCAGATTGTCTGCTGAGCTGGCACCAGAAAGAACAGGACGGCGATGATTATGATACTGTGCACGCAGTACATGGTCCACACGTGTGTCTGTCCGTGTTCACTTCACATATTGCTGCGACACCGTATCATCTCTCCTCATTTTATTCTTAAGTTTGCGTCATTGGACTGAACGAAACCAACCCCAACAAACAGATCTGGTAAATCACGCCACATTGCACGTGTATATTGCTTCATCACGTGCTATCTGTTGCTGAGGCCTCAGTGGAACATGCTCTCGTCTCGTGTCCACATCACATATGGAAGTGAAACCACCCTACAACAAGTACACTTCGTTCCTTTGTAGAGGGCCTCGGTTCTGGCCCAACTGTGGCCCAACAATTGCTCACCACTAATTTAGTCTCACCCCAAAAAAAGTATTCTATAAATTTTAACATGGATTATTCATTTAAAATTACTTATAGAAATAGTTGTTGACCAAAGAAATTAAATTGTTTTAAATATGATACGGACCTCGAATTAAATTGATGAAACAAAATTAGCTTTTAACATGGGGCCTTCACCGTGCCCGTCTCCAACCACTATGAGATCGATCGTGAGTTTCCTCTTGCCATGTATGATTATGATACTGTGCCATGTATCGGAAGGATGGTGCATCGACGACGATCCGCGATTCCCTATTGCAGTCATGCTCACATTCTCTGTGTTAGCCTCCCACGTCTCGAGCGGGGACACGACCGGCGATATAGTATGTAAAAATCAAGCGAATCAGGCAAGGATTGCTATGCAGCCTCGCCAAGCCCAATGAGTAAGGAAGGATTCAGAGATTTTTACCGGGAGGGATCACTGAATCATACCTACCCTCCCCTAAAAACTGTTAGGTTCAAGTTCATTGGATCACATGACGAAAAGAGTCATTGGAAAGCAGGGATCAAGCAGCGTTTAGGCACCACTTTGAACGGTTCTTAGCAGTTTGAACCTTTTGAATTTTACTTCTTTTCTAGTTTTGGCTTCAATTCCTGTGTTAGTTCTCTTTACCGTTTACCAGAACCGTTTTCTGTAGGACCGGTTACATGGCCTATGATATATTGGATCATTAATTCTCTTATGGCTGTGACCGGTGTAATGACCCTACTTCTCTTTTAATACAACTATTTTTTATTCTCATTTTTTTACCTTTTAACCATGTGAATAAAAAAAGTAAGAAAAAACATGATGACCAAATACTATGCCTGAGGCCCGGTGGGAATGTTGTGATATACTGTCCATCGCAGAAATTTTGACTTCTTCCATTTACTTAGGGGTGCCTAACATGATTGGTCGGAATAGGAATGCGGCAATGGCCTACGTGGGCGATCGTATTGTTTCCCGCATTCAATCTTGGGATGACAAACTTCTTTCCCCGGTAGGCCGGGAGGTTATGGTTCGGTCAATCCTGGCATCACTCCCTGTTTATGTTATGTTTGTGTTTCGGGTCCTGCAGCGTATTATAAATCATATCCATGTTGCCTTAGCCAAGTTATGGTGGGGAGGAAAATCCTAGAATCCGTTAATATGGGGGGACTGAGAATAATTATGCAAGGAGAAGGATATGGGGGGATGACATTCCGACATCTTCACGATTCCAATACAGCGCTACATAGGAAACAGGCGTGGAACCTTATCCATAGACCACACGTGCTGGTTACTTTTTTTTTGGATAAGCGTTAGAAAAATTTATTGAAAGGTCGATCTCCAAGGAGGAGAAAGCCAAAAGCAAAGAACCACAATTAAAATGATCTCCCAAAGAGAAATAGAGAGAAAACCCTTAACAAAAAGAGGAGCCAAAACAAGGCTTAAAAAAGACAATCATAATAGCCAAAAACCGACACCCCAAGCCTACTCTTCCTCATACCACTCACTATCCGACGACTGTATCAAATCGCTGGTGGCCTTAATTTCCCGATTGAGGGGCCGAGTCTTGGACCTGGTATTATGAGTCCGAAGGACATCCGGAGGAGGTACTAAATTGGATTTAGACCGTCCCTTACGAGCCTTAGACTTGAGGGCTTCCCCTAACCACCCGTCGAAAGACTGCAACTAATCTATCACTCCTTTGGACATGTTTTAAATGGGTGGAAGCTTCACACCAAAAACTTTATCAGTAACATAATCCGGAAGATGTGAAGGAGTCCGACTCAGGCGTTTCGGAGGTTTGAGGAGGACATCCTTCCAAGGACCGATCTGATCCCTGGAAGAAACATCCTCTACGATGTTCTCGACTCCTTGAGAACTTTCCAAACTTGCGGAACCCACTTCCTTCACACCCATGGACGGAACAGGATCCAAACACAAGGAACTACACGGAACAAGATTTCCAAGTTGTCCATGGTCAGAATCATCTTTGTTACTTACCAACCCAGCAAAATAAGAAATAATGAATCTCTCAGCTTCTTCAGGCCCACAGACGCCAAGCCCATCATGCTCGTGTAAGTCAGGTCCTGTGTCTACGCAAGCCATGGCCTCCATCACTTGACTCACGCGGTTGGAGGAAATATGAATCGATGAATTCGATTTCAAAAAAGTAACACAATCTTCAGGCCCAAAAACACCAAGCCCACCTTGCTCGTGCCCTTCTGGTCCTTGAATCACGCGATCCTGAATCGAAACAATATCGCGATTGATATCGAGACTGGATCTATCCTGATTCGCAGCTAACTAATCGCGGATTTGTGGATCTGGATGTGAGGAACATGAGTTCAAACACGATTTCATACAATCCGAATTCAAAATCGGAATCGATTCCGTGAAATTCCCCCCCACATTCTGCGATGGTTGTGCTCTGTTTCCAGGCAACTCCGGCGAGACTGATATATTTCCAGGCAACTCCGGCGAACTATCACCGGCCAAGGAGTGAACACCGCTACCCAAGCTCGTCTGATCCATCAATGCCTGAGATTTCACGACCTCACCTTCTACAACGGATTGCGAAACCAAAACAGGATCCCGCACAATCCTTCGTTTCCAAGCGATCGCCACAAAGAGGATATGTCCATTTACCTTAAATCCATTCAAGCTAGCCACGACATCAGACGTAGCTGAGTTCGATAAAAACTGATGAAACCGAAGAAGCGTCCTTTCGTATTTGGGCGTTTCAAAAGATAACAATCGATGATTCCACCATAGCTGCTGAAGAAGTTCTTAAACCAGTCCTCAGAAGTCTCCGTATGGAAAATTACATACAAATATTTTCGAAGCACTGAACTCCTTCCTCGACCGATATCAATGTTTCAGCTGTTTCTCAATTCCCACGATCAATTTATCGCCCTAAGACCGAGAAACTTTCTATCCCAACGAGGAAGTATCAACATCAACGTCTCCATCCTTTATCTTTGAACCGGACCCAACTGCCAAAGACTTGGCCGGAGCTACAATACCGACCTTCGGCTGAATTGTGCCAGACCCAGTCACCCCGATCTTTATCTCGGCCTTGGTAGCTACATGAACCTTTAGAGCTTTGCGAACCTTGGCAGCATCCTTTCGTGTAGACCCAGCCACCGCACACTTGGCCGGAGACTTGACAAAGCAAGATCGTGAAACGATCTTGCCATAAGAATTATAAGACGGTACTAGCACCGAACAAAAATAAGAGGAGAGAGCCATTTTTCCATTCACGCGTTGGTTACTATAGTGCTTAAAGCTCGATATTTCCCCAAAGTGGACTTCCTCCAAGCAACCTTAGGTTAGAACCCGAGCTTCACATGGGCTAGCATCTTCTTTACTCAAGACTTGCTTCGTAGCGGTCTCAGAGTGGCTATCAGAGATGGGCTGGATACCAATATTCTACATATTCCATGGCTAATTGGTCAATCAGCTGTGAGATTCAGGTCCCCTCGGAGCCGTTGCAAGGGGCCACGGTTGCGGGGCTCATGCTATCGGGTTCTCATTGTTGGGACGCCCCTCTTATCGGTTAATTATTTCAGTAGGAGGACTATGATAATATTCTCCAGGTACCCCTTTTGGAAGGGAGGGGGAAAGATGAATGATACTGGATGGCGGATAGACAGGGTAACTATTCGCCCAAAGTTGGGCATAAAGCACTATCACAATTAAGGCAGCAATCAAATCACCAAGCAAATGCGGTTCTCTAGGCCTCCATCTGGGAAATACTGGCCCCACCTCGATATAAGGTATTCTTATGGAGATGTTTATCAGACACCCTCAAGGTGGGAACAAATCTCATTCGCCGCTATGTCCCTACGGATCCGACATGCGCCATTTGTGGTCAAGCTCCAGAATCGGTAAGCAACCTATTTACCTCGTGTGGAGTTGCTAAAACTTTTTGGATGGATTTTGACGGGGTTCAAGTGGGTACTCCGGCTATGAAATTTGAAACTTGGCGGTTCTCGGTCCCTTCCGCTATCTCCTCGCCGCGCATAGCAGAAATACTTACCATTCTTTGGGAAATCTGGAAGGCTCGGATTGCCCTGGTTCGGAAATGAACAACCCAACAGCTCTTACCATCGTATAAATTGCATCGGCCACCCTGCGAGCTTGGTGGAAAGCCCACTCGAACACTCGACGCCCACATATCTCCATCCCTCGGTGGCCTTCCCGATGGCTACCCCCCAGTTGGTACCCTCGCTGTGAATGTTAATGGGGCTATTTTTCAGGACACTAATCAAGATGGGTGGGGTCTTATTACCAGAAAATCGGATTCCGAAGTAACTTTCACTACGTCATTGCAACAGCCCTTCAAAACATCCACTCATTAGGCACTGGACCGATATGTCTCCGGTCGGATGCTCAAGTCCTATTACACATGATCCATGCTGGTCCCCTGTCAGTTTCACCAATGGGCACTATCATAGGCGATATCCGCCAAATGTTGACTCAAAACGAGAGAGTTTCTCTCGAATTTGTTAAAAGAACTGCGAACAAGGCCGTCCATTGGCTAGCTAGGGCGGCTCGTCCTACGCCTGTTCTTCAGCGGTTAGAAAATCTTCCTGAAGCACTCCAATATATCGTTCAATCTGATCATTAATAGAATTTCCCTTTCGCTCAAAAAAAAGTTTGAATTAAAATTTACAGTATCATTACTATGTCTAATAAATAAAAAAGAGTTAATATTTCATTGACGGTAGTCAAGGATTAAATTTCATGTTTATGCTTTCAATCATAACCACAATTAGTGACAAGTAGATGCCTTGTATATTATTTATTCATTCTATTTTAATGTTTTACTTTTGAGAAGAGCATATAAGTATAACTATATAAAAAGATTGTTAGTCCAAATCCTCGTTGTTATCTAACCCGGAATCTAGCATAAAGATAAACATGCTTAAGCCATTTGCAATTGTTTTATCAGGATTATTTGCACGTGATTTTTGATGACATTGAAAAGGACTAAATATTCTATTTTCTCTGGACAAAGATCATTTACAAGAAGCAAGGATCAATGGTAAATCCAAACAGATCTTCATGCTAACCAAGTTTATAATCTCTGCACAAAAGTAGCTCACCTATACAGTACTTGACCACAATCTGTAGCAGCCCATAGACAGATAAAGATTCTAACTGGTAACTTCTGAGATAGAAGCACTGTTTATTCCGAATAAATTTAGTATAATTATCAATACACAAAGCATTTCATTTCTTGTATTGCAAGTGACAGACAAGAAGAGTTGAGGAAATGCTTCCTGTGCTGAGATTGGTGAGTTCAATTAGCTGGGGTTACTACAGCCACTGTCTTATTCAGCTGAAACTTGCCGTCAGGCGAGCTTAATTGGCTGGAGTTACCAGTGCTGACGTCTTCGATTGTACGGATAATATGGAGTAAGACATTCTCAAATTCCTCCCCATCACTCCATTCATGAACTTTTGCTTTGATGTCTGCAGAGTTGTCACAAATGCGTTCCCATAAAGTATACTTCTTTCTTGGCATCACATAGTCTCCTTCTCCCAGCCTTAAAGTTGGACAGAAATCACCTGACCCGTCTCCAAGGTAGATAACATTTTTCTTCTCTTTTTGGGAAATACAAGATTGAATTTTGTCAATTACTAGACCCTACAATCAAAACAATCATTTAGGATCTCAATATTCAATTAAATCAAGAATTGTCATATAATATGCATCGTCAAAATCGAGTAGACTGGTAGAACCACTCACGGCAACTTAGAGACATTATGACTCTAAAGTTCACAGAATAAAAAGAATCGACTGCACATTGTATCCACACGCCTTAAAATTTACCAAGTATCCAACAGTGGGTTAAATGAATCAAAAGAGAATATCCGTCTGGCCTCTACAAGCAGCAACACCTAGCAGAAATGGAACTCATTTACTAGATGGTGAAAATATAAAAATAGAACTACCCCATTTGGTAATGAAACAAAATGTAAGTCCTACAATTGGAGGTAACAACTGGCATCTTACAAAACCCAATTTAAAAAGCTTGTGAACTCAGAGCCCCAATGAAACAAAAGTGACCTTCAGAGTGTCCATTGGTCTAGCTATGAATCTTCGGTTCTACTGTTTGCAAATCATACAAACTAAAAGTTTCTTGTTCCAGCTCCATTCTATATCAATAGTATGATGTTGCTAGAAGAACAAAATCAAGTTGGAAAGCAATGAAACGATATGGAAATGTAAGAAAATGTCTTGTTTAGTAAAAAACAATTATGGTGTTGGTGTTGCCAACAAAGATTGTCACCTTTAGGATATCAGACAACTAAAACTACAAGCACCAAAACCAATCAAATCACCTTAAAAATTGGTACAAAAAAAACATATCAAGATTCATTGCTCACCAAATCATTCAGTCACACAGAGAATGAAATATAACCATGAGGACAAGTAATCAATCCAATATAATACCTTACACAAATTTGAAGGGCACAAAGTGCAACCATGAGGAGCAGAGTTTACACCATGATAAGGAAACACACTAAGCCTCCCCTCTTCATTCACAGAGGAGGGGTTCGTAACAATCTCCGAGAAGCATCCTAATAAGCCATGATGCTCCAATATGGTTTCGATAAAAAAATGATTTGCATCACTAACAATCTTCAAATCACATCTGAAAAACAACCCACATTGCCAAAACAATTCCTTTATTAACACTAACCCACCAAATAAAAAAAAAAAAAAAAAAAACCAAATCCTCAAGAAAATAAAATCACCAACA
>JAYMTN010002750.1:0-10663 GCA_036897425.1 Erodium trifolium | reverse complement strand
GTCATGCAGATGTGGCTTGAATGTTGTTCTTTAAACATGTGGTGAAGTTGTGGGGGTTGCCCAAGACAACTGTCATTGACCGCGACTCAAGGTTCACAGGTAAGTTTTGGACCGAGTTATTTAAGTAATGGGTTCTGACTTGAATTTCTCTACTTCTCTTCATCCTTAAACGGATGGTCAAGCCGAACGGATTAACTCATTGTAAGAGCTATATTTTCTTCACTGCGTTAAAGCCAATCAAGTTGATTGGCCCCCCTTGTTGGCCGTGACACAATTTAGCTACAACTTGCAGCGAAGCGAATCTACATGGAGAATTCTTTTTGAGCTAGCAACGAGAAGGCAATCCATCACTCCTATATCAATTGTGAGGGGCTACACGGGGAGTACCCTATCCCAGCTGCGAAGGGATGACGTGAACAACATGAAATCGCCACGTCGAACTTAGCAAAATGGCAAGAAAGATGAATAAGAGAGCGGACAAGAAGCGACGACATGTTGAGTTCATGAAGGGCGAGTTGGTCCTTGTAAAGCTCGCTACGCATGCACCGAGTTACATCGAGGGCTCATACGTAAGTACGAAGGTCACTTTCCAATTCTCAAGAAGGTTGGAAAGGTCGCATACAAGTTAGAGCTTCCATCAACTTTGAAGTTCCATCTTGTCTTTTATGTGAGCATGCTGAAGATGTACCATGCGGACCCAAGATATTCAAGCCGAGGTGAATCGTCCCAAGCCCAATTGGTGTCCGGATCACTTATGACAAGGAGGTTGAGGTCGTCTTGGTTGATAGCTTACACAAAGATCACAAGCCAACGAGAGTACTTCGTTTCATGGAAGGGTTTGACGAGAGACTCGTCCGGGACTACCACAAAGCGAAGGATGTCGGAGCACGGGGCGAAGGGTAGCTGAGCATTGAGGCAATTGCTCGCTCTGGTGGGGGAGGATGTCACGTACCGAAGGAGATAGCCAATCCCAATAAAGGGGATAACTCGAGTCATTCAATTAAAGGTTGGTGAATGGAGTGGGGTTGAAGACTTGTTGGTCATGCAATTGGATGACTACGACTTTGTGATGAGATGAGACTTTCTTTACCGTATAGAAGGTGTTCTTATTCAATATACCAACACGGGCTGAAGGTTGTTTCAATCATAGACATATACCAGGCATGTGAGGCAGCGAAGCGGACACGAGGCAAGATGATGCTACAAGGGCTTGGCACGGTCAAAGTCTAAAAGAGGTGCTTAGCACGGTCAAGATGCACACATGCCACAAGGGGCGCAAATAAAGAGCATGAGTTAAAAGAGAATAAATGTCACATGGGCGCTTGGTCACCTATTCATTTGACCAAGATAAATTCATTTCAAACCTTTTTTGAATTTAAATCCTTTATTTTGTGTAACCAAAAGAGCTTAAAATACGCTCATTGGATTAGGGTAAATAGAGGTACAAGACCTCATTTATAATCACTTACTTCTTTATACAATTAATGGCAAAAGTTTTTATTTGAGTGAACTCTCGTCTTCTTCCTTTCTTGTTCATATTGTGTTTGTGTTTCGCAGTACTTCTGCAAGTAGTTAGGCTGATCACAAAGACTTCAAATCCCGAACAAATATATTGGTACGAAGTTAGGAGCCGTACAGGTCAAATGATAGGATTTAGTATCGTGACACAAAAGAAAACCCATTTTCATCCATTGATAATTGCAACCGTGTGTGAGCAAAGAGCTCTCCCGCCCTTTCCCCTGTTTCTGCTCTGTCCTTTTCACCGTGTGTCTCTTACATTTTTCTAAAAAAACCGTTAAAAGGTAAGGTAAATCATAATTGACCGTTAATATCGTTGGTAAATTTCGAATTTTGATTTGGTGGAATGGGATAGATTATATTATTATATGATGATGGATAATTATGAAAAAAAATCCAAATAGTTTCAAAATTTAAAGGATAAATATAGTCACGTGTGGCGGGCTTTTCTTCACATATATATAAAAAGGTTATTTTATCTCACTCACTCTTCCATCGGCGATCCGATTGCTGCGCTCCTTCTCTCCTTGCCAGAAAAATAGAGCTATAGATTGATTGATTCGGATATTGATTTATTTGAGCTGCATTTTCCCTACAAGTTCGATTTCATGCGATTTTGGCGTGGTGTTGCTGTGCGGCGGTGGAGAAGATAGCAATGGAGAAGAGGAAGTATCCGATTGGGCCCGAGCATTACGAGCTCTTCGAGGAGATTGGCCAAGGCATGAGCGCTTCGGTTTGTCGCGCTCGATGCAAGGCCTTTGATGACATTGTTGCCATCAAAATTCTCGATTTCGAACGGGACAATAGCGATCTGGTAAACCAATTACACGAGTTATTGTTTAATACAACTTGATTTTGTGTTTGGTTCAGGGCTTTGTAATGATTTGAAGAGCTAATTTAGTGGTGGTGATCGACATTGGGACAATAGGGTGGTTTTAGATTTAGGTCAAACAAACGATTAGTTCTCTGAAATTGGGTGTTTGGTAATTTGGGTTTTGGCAATGTTTGTTGTGTGGTAATGGTAAATATAGAGATAATGACAATGTGTATCAACTGTCAAGTGATTACCTAGCTTTATTAAGATTAATTTTTAATTTCTAGATCTCTAGTTCATCATATTGCACTATACAAATTTGTCTTATAAGGGTAGAGGAGGATGCAGTATGTACAGACCAAAATGTTGATGGTGTGCTTCTAGTTTTCTTAAATTATACATTAAACTTAGAGGATGTTACCAGGTTGCTGCAACTTCTTTCTGAATCTATAGATTGCTTGTTTAAAATTTTTGACTCTTTGTTTTATGTTCTCTACAGAGTAGAATTGCCCGTGAAGCACAAACAATGGTCTTGATTGATCACCCTAATGTTCTTAAATCTCTCTGCTCGTTTGTTAGTGAGCATAACTTGTGGGTTGTTATGCCCTACATGTCTGGTGGTTCGTGTCTCCACATATTGAAAGCTGGACATCCAGATGGTTTAGAGGAGGCGATCATAGCTACCATACTGCGTGAGGTGCTGAAGGGCTTGGAGTATCTTCACCATCACGGGCATATACATCGAGATGTCAAAGTGAGTACTTGATCCCTTTCTGTAACTCACACGTGTCCACAGGTTATGATATTCTAGTACTATCGTGCTTGTTTAGTAAAGTCTATTCCACTTTGTCATCGAGGCCGAGACATACAATTTTATCTTCAGTGGTCTTCTATTTGTAATATATCTGTTGGCATGATCTCTCTTTAGTCCAGTCAATTGGTCCAATGCTATCATTATGCTACATTGTTCACAGTAATAAGGCTAAAGTTAATAAGTGCGATTTCTCTCAATCCTATAACAAATGCACTAAAAATACGTCCAGTAAGATTTCTGTTGTTTTGGCATAAAAGATTAACTTAGATTTGTCAATTACTGCTTCTGCTGAGAATTCATTAATGAAAACTATTCTTCTTTATAACATCTACTTAGATTTATAGTGTATGATGGAAGCAATTAAATATATAGTTTTATTATCTTGTTAAGTATTTCTTTTCTTATTTGATAGGCTGGGAATATTCTCATTGATTCACGTGGTGCTATCAAGTTGGGAGACTTTGGTGTGTCTGCTTGCCTTTTTGATTCTGGTGACAGACAACGGACACGGAATACATTTGTCGGGACTCCCTGCTGGTATGATTTACCAATATATACACAAATGTTCCTGTGCTTTTTTTTTTCTTAGCACATTCATGTCATGTAATAATGGTTTGGGATATACTCCATTTTGTAACTTACCAATCTGGGCTTATAATCAAGTAATCAACCTAGTAAATACGTCTATATTTGTTAGGGATCAGAAGCTACATAGTGAAATCCTGTTTCTTATTTTGCGGCATTCTACAATCAAGATAAAGTCTTGTATCTTTCTTTGCAGGATGGCACCTGAGGTTATGGAGCAATTACATGGTTATGATTTTAAGTGGGTGATTAGTTTGTAGAGTATTTTGTTATCTTAGTTGATAAGATAGCACAACTTTAATATTTGGTTGACAACTTTCCTGTAGAGCTGACATCTGGTCCTTTGGTATAACTGCTTTAGAGCTTGCTCACGGCCATGCTCCTTTCTCAAAATATTCTCCGATAAAGGTACATAGACTTTGTAATGCTCAGAACTTTTATAGGCATCCTCTGGTATATAGCTGGTTTTTATTGCACCCTAAAGCAAATATACTGTGATAGGTTTTGCTTATGACCTTACAAAGTGCTCCACCCGGACTTGATTATGAAAGAGATAAGAAGTTTTCCAAGGTATGCTATGAACAATGAAGATTAATCGTTTAAAAAATATCAACACATCTTGGGCCAGTGATAAGGAGCTTGCTTTCCTTTTAAGCAAGGTCTCAGGTTCATATAAAGGTGCATACAACTGCCTATAAAAATGTTAAAAATCATTCCAGAGCTTTATATTGGTCTTTCTCTTCAGTCTTTTAAGCAGATGATTGCTAGCTGCTTAGTAAAAGATCCTTCAAAACGACCTTCTTCAAAGAAGCTGTTAAAGCATTCCTTTTTTAAACAAGCTAGATCAAGTGATTACGTAAGGAGGACACTTTTGGATGGGTTGCCTAATCTTGGGGAAATGGTCGAGGAACTGAAGGTATCATGCTATTTTCAGACAAAGCGTGCATGTGTTTCAGCCTTGAATATGCTATGTTTATTTGTAATTTGTGCTTATAATGAGTTTTTTTTTTTTGTTATTGATTTTGAATCATATAGAGAAAGGAAGAGGATATGCTTGCACAAAAGAAAATGCTAGATGGGGAGAAGGAAGAAATCTCACAGGTTGCACCTTTTATATCTCTACTCTTTCCAATGGACCTCTCACGTCTTTTCAATAGAAGTTTTGATGCATTTAAAATTTTTTCACATCACATTTTTAAACTGGTAGTTTTCTAGTTTTATCTTCTCTTACTCAGCTGAAAGAAACAAAAGGTTTCTTCTTCATACTTTTGTTATTTTACTAATTTGTGTCATAATGTGAATCATTTTGACATTTTAAAAGTTTACCTATAGCGTTTCTTATTGATTTGCTATTCATAGTTATTTTTTTAAAGTAACTTTACTGTGTTCATATTCTTGACAATCAAGGTTGGTTTTGTAATTCTGTGAATGATGCCTTCATCACGTCTTTATGTTTGATTGCATTTCTGTTCTCAACAAGACCCAGACTACTGTAATTGTCATGCACAGTAACAATCTCTTTTTACATTTGAAAGTCATTCTCTCTTTACAAGTCCAATCCGTGCATGTTGATCATATATTGCTCCTTATTTGTTCTTATGTTTGCATGCAGAATGAATATAAAAGAGGAATTAGTGGATGGAACTTCAATGTTGAAGATATGAAGTATCAAGCTTCCCTGGTACAGTAATGCTCTGTCTTGTTTTCTTAGTAACAATCATATTAAGCAGTGCAGGGGTTCAAGGCTTTCTGTTGATTATTTGAGGAACTGTTTATCTTATCAGACTCAAGATGATTTTATATCTGATAGCAATGAAGGAGGGAGTTCAAATTATGCACAACCTCATATATCTCCCTTGGCACAAGTTCCTGAGACTGCAGAAATAGACTCAACTGCCAATTATATCAAGTATGCCTCTGACCAAGGGTACTCAGCTATTTTGTTTTGATATCACATCACTCTTTCATTAATTCTTAATTTTGAATCCACTCAGTGGTAGTTGTCAAATTTACTGAATATCAGAGTAGGTTATCAATTTTAGTATTTTCTAATTAGAAACTTGCTTCGCTTTCTCAGAGTTGGATATGAAAAGTCTGATGATGAAACTAGTACTGCTAGTTCATGCAATGACGTGAATTTTTCACTAAGTTCTTCACCCCGTCAAGGTGATCTTGTTGAAAAGATTGATATGGAGATTGGTACCATTTCTCCGGATGTTGCTAGTAAAGGAGAGAGGTTTGGCACTTAATCCACATAATCATTGCAATTTGTATATGGTTGAATGGGTTGACTTGTAGAGACAGTTACTCTGCTATCTGAAACATATCTGTGGAAGAACATTATGTCTTCAGGTGCTGCTTCACTTTTGGTGATTATTTTTTGTGCTCTTGCTTGTATCGTTGAACAATCTACCTATACAAGTTTTATGACTACTTCATTACCTGGTCTATATGAACTGCATTAACGTCTTGTTGCTTTGGTCTTTTACTGTATGCTCCTCTCCCTTTTAGCTTGCCTGTGAAGGTCTGTACCGAATATTATGGTGCATGTTTACTTTAACAGTAAAATAAAAACAAAGAAGAAAAGAAAAGAAACAGAGAACTATTATAAGGACAGATATATTAGCGAACTCTATGACAAAAGAATATCATCAGTGGAAGAAATGTCAAATATGGAAAAATCATTTCGTTATCATGAAATTCTCATATTTGCATACGCAAAGTGTGATATTTTTTGCTTCTGTAATTACTCACATGTAGTCATGGAAATTACAGCGATGAGCAGCAAAATGGGGCAGCAGAGGTGCCAGTTATTCAGCAAAGAGGACGTTTCAAAGTAACATCCGAGAATGTAGATCTGAACAAGGTAACATATTATTCTGCTACTAAATTTCCATTCCATCCCTTGTTCAGATTCAAAACATGAAAGGATCATTCTCTTTTCAGGTGGTTCCAACTCCCGTACTGCAAAAGAGCCATAGCATGCAGGTTTGTAGTTCTGAGGTCAGCACATATGTGCCAAAAGTATCCATAGCATCTATTATATCTTTTTAAATGAATTCTGAGGATCTGCATCAATAGACACGATATCTGCAGTATTGAAGAGGACTGAGCCAGAAGCTCTCTCTTTCTCTCTCACAGACACATTCAGTTGCATTCAAAATAGTTTATGGTTAGCTGCTACTCAGCACCCAGTGAAAGTTCTTTTACTCTGTCCCATTGTTGCTTGGTCAATTTCTGATTTTTGACCTGTTGACCTGGAACCTTGAATTGTGTACTAGACTTTATTATTGAATTCATGTTTTATTTTGTCCTCTCATGTCAATAGTGGGTTATGCAGGTTATCACACTACATCCATCAACCTCTGTATCGCCACCTTTGCATCCACAGACTGCAAGTAAGGCCACATCATCAGCTCTTTCTAGCAGTTCTCTTTTCCCATTGTTGCATTCTGTTTTGCAGACGAATATTGCTCAAAGGGTATGGATTGGCCACATTATACTATTATTTCCTTGTGCTATAATCATGATCACAAGTTTCCCATTTGATATTTTCTTCTTCTTCTGAACAGGAGAGTATTCTACATCTAATGAAGCGAGTCTCTGCTTCTGAATCTGCAGGTGCTGGCAAGAAATGCCTTTAAATTTACATGATTTACTCAAATGCAATGATTTTAACATGCTCTTATTTTCTTCTAATTTTTGTTTTTTTCAAGCCAATGGAGCAGTTGATGGGCCAACTACAACCGACAAGTCTTCAGTACGTATTCATGCCCTAACTGTTTGCTTTCTATACAAAAATATTATCATATCATGAATCTACACCATTATTGTTTGCTGTATATAAAAACCTTCCAACACAGCATTTTCAAAATCTATCTGACTAACAAACAAGCCAATGTGATTTTCTTTTGATATGAACTAATAGCAGCCGGCTAATGGTAAGCATGGTCTCGCACTAATGACTCAGTAAAAAGTGTTGATGAAAAAGCTTATGGTAAACATGGTCAGATGAGATAATCGTAGGGGAAGCATGTATAATTGATTAATTCAAATTAGGAGCCTGGAAGGGAAAGTACTGTATGAAGCTAATTTGACTGCTATATGAATATAGTTTGTAGTTTTCCCAAAATATTCTTTATGATAAATAGCTACAACTTGTAGTTAGTTATTGACTATGGAGGGAAATACTGTTGATGTTTGTTCATCATTTGAAATCTCTATTTCTGTTCGGAAAGCATACTTGATTTATCAGTACTTAGCCCTTCTAAAGAACGAATTGCAGGGGTGAGATTTTCTATGCAAATTAAGCTGATTTTCATATGCTAAATTCCACATGTATATAACTTTTTATCTTAGCCTAGTACCCCCATATCAATTACTTTTCTTGTATCCTGAGATGTTTTTGTTGCGGCTCAGCTGTTTATTCCTTATTCATCATTGAGGACACCAAATACGAGCAGAACCGCATAATAAGTATCTGATAATCTCAACTAAGAAAAGAAATACTATTGTGATTAATTGCAGCTGGAAGCAGCTCATGAGAGGGAGAAGGAGCTTCTTCAAGAAGTAACAGAGTTGCAATGGAGGTAATATAAGGCCATACATTATATATGCTGTAGGCTTATTATAATAGTCCTCACATTGTCACATAATTTCTGAAAAATGGTTTTCCATAGGCTCATTTGTGCTTCAAGATGAACTCCAAAAAGAACATCATGCTCAGGTTAACTTTTGATTCATCTCTCAAACACCATGAGTGGGGAGTGGAGTTCAGATTGTAACACTGAGTTTCGGGTATGATTCTGTCGTCAAACGGACGCTGGGTTGGATGCAGAACAGATTTCTCATGCCCTCCCTCTTGTATTGAAAAGAGAAAGCAAGAGTAGAAGAACAGCACAGCCCATAATAGGTAGGCAGTAACTGTCAAACGTTTATCGTTATTTCGGATACAATTGTTTGCAATATTATACCATATACCTATTTTCCAAATTGTGAAGATTCATTTATTGATGAGTAATAATAATATTATTGTACAAGACTAGTAACTTGTTTTTGGCTATGTTTCTGTTCAAGTATCCCAAGTTGGAAGGATGTGAATATATAGTGACTACTTCATAAGTATTTTGAAGCCTCTACTCATCAAGTTGTTTTTTTTTTTTTTTGGTTTTTATCATGGTATTAGCAGCCATTCGATAAACATATTCAGATCAATAGGCATTCATACACATTCACGTCTAATATGTCGTGAATGATACGTACAAACAATGTGTTGTCTTAGTCTCATTTCTCACCTCAAAACAAGTAATCAACACTCAACTATTTCATAATTTAGAAGGGGGAAAAACTGGTGTCATATGCATCACCTAGAAAATGGATGTTCCGATGACAAGGAACCAACGAGATGTTCGTAAATATCTATCCTCATCCATCGACAAAAATGTCAACATTTACTAACACAGAAACGCAAATTCAAAATTCAGTTCATCTACTTCTCGGTCGAAGCTTCACATACGTTTGGTTTTGCCTTGATGAATTCCTCCTACACACAAAAGTAGCTATTAAGCAGCATGCTCAAAACATAATCAGCATATTTATAGTTGTACAGCCTTAGTAAAAGATTTGATCATGAATCTAATCAACTTGTAATTAACTTGGTCAATCAACCAATTGAAATATTCATGTAAAGTCTATATTCAGAAGGGTATGTCCTTGCAGCATTAATCACATGCAAAAAGATAAGTTAATGTGCACAAAATACAATTCATCCCCTTTTGTTGTGCAAAAAGTAGTGTACATTAATGCAAACAAAGCCTTAATTAGTTTCTTCTTTCGAATACAATGCACTAAGCACAATTGCACAAATATTACATACAGTCAAGTACAAGAAAAACTTGGGAACAAGTTTTCATTTTAATTTCCAAGTTGAAAGAAGTTTCACAGTATATCTACTTATTAATGATCTTCTGCAGAATGGTAAGAGAATCAAATTAAAGTTGTCACATGACAATAGATTAAATAGGAACTATATACATGAAGTATGTGTTGAGATGATAATTTGTTATGAGTTCAACAGATTTACTAGTATTAGTTTTCTAGGTAGTTGTTTATCAGTTCTGGGTAGTTACTTGAGGTGTTGTGATCATGGGAATCTACATGATCTTTGTATTAGTTAGGAAGTCCGGCCTATTTATAAGCTTGCCATTTAATGATAGGGACATCAAGAACTATAAACCAAAAACCAAAGCCGAAAGGTATCTATTGAGATCTTGCGTTCTTTCTAACAAATGTTTTATAAGATATTGCGTTCTCTTCAACGCATGCTACAACACCTATCTCATAACTTGATCCAAGTTCAGGAGTCCTGATTATAAAGACTAACACTGAATCAACCATACAAACATTTTAATTGTAGAGTTCGACATGAAATGATTACTGATACTAACATATAAACACAGGAAGAACTAACTCATATAAACAAAATAATATACTTACGTATAAATTGAAGACACAGTATGCATGAAAAAGAAAAGTAAACTTACAGTTGATTCCAAATCATGGAGTGGGAGTAGAAGTTTGACCCTGAGCATGAACGGTAGTTTGACCTGTATCAGCTGCTGCAGAGTAACAGTTGCCTGCGAGAGCATATCAATTAATAATAAGTGACTCATTTTCATTTTGTGTAGATAATTGATCATGGATCATCACAGTATGTAATCATATAAGAACTTGAAACATATATATACTATATATATGAACTTATACATACATGAATGATGAATAAGGAAAATCATATATTTCTAATTTTTGTTAATACTGAAACTAGGTATTTATATTAATCAACCGTAACTGTACTTTTTTTTTTTGAAAGGGAAGCGAACTTCAATTAAAAATAAAGATCCCTTCTTACAACAGAATTAATAGAGTAAGGG
>JAYMTN010002749.1:0-10664 GCA_036897425.1 Erodium trifolium | reverse complement strand
CCATATCCTTCTTAGAGGTGAAGTAGAACGCCATTATTTTTTCAGTTAGTAGTTGGACCGTAAGCCTATCCACATTCCAAGCGTTCGCAATAACGGAGCAAAGAAAGTGAGGCCTTACTCGTTTCTCCATGAGGAGTTTTCCTGCATCTGACGGGGAATGAACAATCTAACAAGTCCAAACCCACGACCCTAAAGAAGCGGGAAACAATAGAATCACCCCCGTCTGCTATGGAAAAGGTGCACGAGGACCAGTCAAGGTCTAGCAAACAGCCTCGCCAGGTCCCATGAGACCTATACGAGGAGATGGGTCCCACCCATTCCACAAATTCCTCGGATCAACTGCACTTATCCACCATCTACCGAGTCCCATGCACACCTAGCGCACTCCTCTCAGAACCTATTCAGAGCCTCTTGTAGGGCCAATTCGCGTTTAGGCACCCATGTGCATTGCAAGTCGAGCTCTTACCAGTTACACACATGGCTCTCTGTGTGGCTACTGAGGGCGATGTCTCCTCATGCGTTCTTGTACTTCACTCCCGCCTGCAGTGGATTCATCGAGGTTCACCATTATTAGTGGGAAGTCGGGAACGGTTCTGACGACGAGGTATCTCCGATCATTCGGGACCTCCTTGGTAGGTCATTCAAGCCCCCGAAGACGCAGGAACCGAACCTCGATGGTCGGGAGAATCGACTGGTTTTGCATGTACGTCCAGCGCTAGAGGACAATGTTGAATCCTTTGATGTTGTGAGTACAATTACGTTGAATCCACGTCTCTCGACTAGGGATCACGACAACCTCGATGACTCTTCCTATTCTTTGGCCGTTGGGGGATTGGAGTCACGTCTCTATGGCGAGGGTTGAGGATTGGTGGCTGGCTGCGGCTTGGCTAGACGAAGTCCCGACAAAATTGGAGTTGGATAACGTTGTTTCTTTGTGGTTTGTGGTACTAATTTCCTCCGGAAAGGATTCAGCTCCTAATGATAAGGCGGGGTATGCTTTGCGGCCTCACCATATCAAATGAAGCACCTATAGGAAAGCAGGAAGTCTGTAAGGAGGACTATCTCATCCCTGTCATGGTCGAATACTATCGGCTTCTCATTGGACAGCTAGCACACTCCCCTCAACATCTAACGAGGCCTCCGTACGATATCGATCTGCACGACTCCAAAAAGATTCAAGTCGAAACACGAGTTGTTGTGTTTGGATTTACTTTGTGCACTTATTTATTTGACTTTTTCTTGAAAGAGTATACTAGTATATTTGACTCTGAAGAAAGTAGACATTTAGCTTTTAAATAAACGTGAATAGACGGGTAGAAACATTAAATACAAAACTAAAGGGGGGGCTATAGAAATTCAGAGAAAACGAGGGGTGATAAACATAAAATCGCAATATTATTGTTTTCGTCCACACTCGATTTCATTTGTTCTGTTTTTGGACGCCATCTTCTCTCAAAAATCCTGTCTAGCTCCGCTCAGCAGCCAAAGAGCAACCCCTCCGTAAACAAAAGCCACACTCGCAAAAACCTCCCAATCCTTCACCCAATCAGCTCTCCACCAAACCCCCAATTTGGTTTCGCTCCTTATTACGATCCTGCCCTTCCCCTTCCCACCTCCATCCTTCCCGGAAATGCCCCTCAATGTCCTCTCCATCCCTCGCCGTGAACCCATCAATCCCTGATCGGGAGGAGACTTTTGACGCATTGGCCGCTCGATTCTTCTAGAGAATTTCCTGTAAGGTTTTGTTTGCCCCTTTGATTTTGTCGTTCCTGTGATTTTTGTTTTCTTATGCGTTTCCATAACCTAGATTATCCGAATTATGACCTGGTTGTTTCTTTGTGTTCGTGTATTTCGTTGAACACTGTTGTTCGGAAGTTGATTTCGGTGTGCGCCCTTTTTGTTGATTCTGATGATGTGGGCTGTTTGATTTTGGAAGAAATGTTTTCCGTTTTCATTAATTGTTGAAGGCAATGAATTGGTTCTGAGCATTATCAATCATATTTGGATTAATCCCTAGCACCTATTGGTATTGGGATTCGGGTCACATTAATTGACCCCAGAATCTTTGGAGATGAGGTGAGGGTATTGCTTCCGTACAACCCTGTACCTGGGTTTTCATTTGCATTGCAACTAGGCAAATCCTTCACTGTATTGGTATGTAAATGATTTAGCTTGGTAGGATAACAGTTTGATAAGAATTCACATAGAGTTACTTGTAGAAATGTTGAAAATACACATTGTTAGTAATTAATCCTGTTTGAAAACTATTAAAATAGAATTCATTTGTTCACTTTTGCTATAATTATCTTTCATATAAAGAAATGGGGTTAAGAGCATTGTTAGTCTTTACCAATTTGAAGTGATAGCTTCTATACAACAGAAAAGAAAAGGCAATAATGAGTATTGAAATTTCCCTTTAGGTTGTCTCTCTTCATCAATCGAACTGAAAAACCCTAAGCCCGTCAAATACACTATTTTTTAATGCCATCCCTTCTCTAGGTGAACTTCGCATCTTTTCCGTACATTGTACAAACACCAAGATTGACCCTGGTACAATCTTCTTCTTCACTCAATACCTGCTCTTAGGTTTGCAAGGTTTTAGTAGTCATGGAGATGAGAGATTAACTTAGATTACAGAAAAAAATGACTTAAAGGAGACAGGGTTGGCTTTGTGGAGATAAGAGGGGTAATATATGATTTTGATTTTCAAAACTATTATCATGTCAATTGAATTCCTGCAGGATCAGATTTTTATTTTGTGAACTTAAATGACATTAGGTCTAATATTGTAGCAACTAAATTTCAATCCCAAATTAATTGTGTTGTCCTTAGGTTAGGTTGACTTCTAAAAAACCATTTTTGATTTTGGGCCTTTCCCATGGAACTTCTATGTTTTCCATTGAAATGCTTTTATTTCATGAGTTACGGTGACTCAGCAATTTCCAGTCAGTTTATAGCGTGTTTGGGATCTACCAATATTCTTATCAGTTGCTTCTCATGTTGAATGAGGATGCGTATGAAGTGCTAACACCTCCACATATGATACTCAGGTTTTCTGACTAAATATCATCTTATATTTTTTTCCATGCTAAGGAGGTTAAAATAGCTGCACATTTACATGCACTTGTGGGAAAAATAGGCAACAAATATGATTAACCTTTTTGTAGTGTTTATGAAAGTAGGGGTGAGTTATTATTATTAATGTGACCCAAAGGATTTCCAGTAATGTTTAGTTGAATCTGGATGTAAATATTATTATTAAAAGCAAAGGATTTAAGTGAATAGGTACTAAAGGGTTCATGTGCTATCCTGAGCTTTGTTTGGAATGTCTTGGTTGTTGTTGTTTGTAGTTCAAAGCAATGCATCTTTGCATTTGAGCATGCCTTACTATGTTTTGCTTTATGATGTAAGCAATGAATTGCATCTTGCCAAGGTTTTTTAGGTGCATGTATTTCCTTTCCAATGCATCAGCATCACAAATTGCTCTTGTTGTATTGAGATCAACTGAAACTTGGAATACCACACTAGATGATGGAAATAAAGATACGTGAAAAATGAGAAATTATTTCAGCTCAGAAACCCAAGTTGCAACTCGTGTTAGTCGACTGCCTTTCCTTAGTATTTGAATATGTAACAAGCAGTCATATTGAATAGTTTCTCTCCATTCACATGACAAATCTGAACTTTCTGACTTGCTTAATCTCGTTAAGTTGTAGTTTTTCTCACCTCATTTGTATCCATTAAATTGATATGGAAATATGTTTGTACTATACTTCATCATATGTCATAGTTTGATGTTTTTATATTTGACTTTTGCTGGCTGGATACTCTGCTTTTGCAAGAATTTCAGTGCATATTGATGAATTAATACTGTTTATTTTTGGGTATCATTCTTAATTTGTTTTTCTGTCACTAGGTCTCTCGCTGCTGAAACCTTAAACAGAGCCAAAGAGTTTGTATTTTTAGGATCAACAAGCAAATTAAATACTCTATATGGCTCAGGAGGATCACACAGAAATGAGAGTTTCATCTCCAAAACCAGTAGGTCTTGCTTCTGATTGCACTAGTGATCCTGAGAAGGAATTTAGTGACGACGATGATGATGATCGCAACCATAAGCATCGTAGGCGAGACACACACTCTCAATCTTCCGAGAGAGACACCTTGGATCAAAATTTCACTAGGCCGTATAGAAAACGGAACAAACCTTTTGAAAATGGCCATCCTTTTAGAGAGAATGAATCTCAAGTAAGTGAAAACTGGAAAAACTATAACATGTCCTCTTTAGAGAAAGAGTTCTCTACAAAGTTTGAAAGAAGACGCCCCGGTTCGATGGCGTTCCCTCGAGCAGGATTAGACATGAATCAAAGAATTAGGGGAAACCAAACATTTCCAGGAGACCCTGGTCCAGGTAGGGGAAGAGGTCCGGGAAGTTCATGGAACCATCGTGATCCTAGATTTAGCTCAGTTGATATTGCTTCTCAAATGGTCCCACATGGGCCCATCCCTCCTAGTTTATTTGCTGGAAGGGGATTGCCAAATGTTTCAAATGCACAAAATGCATCATGGGGGGCATTTGGTTTAATTCCAGGAGTACCCAATGGTGGTCTAGATTCACTCCATCCGATCGGGTTGCAAGGTCCAATCAGAGGACCAATAAATCCGTCATTGAGTATGGGAATTGCTCGGCAAAGATGTCGAGACTTTGAGGAACGTGGATACTGTCTTAGAGGAGATATGTGTCCAATGGAGCATGGTGTGAATAGGATTGTCATTGAAGATGTTCAGGTACATAGTAGTTTATTTATTTATGAAGTTCCGTTACATATTTGGTACTGCATAGCTTGAAAAATCAAGAGAGAAGATGAAGCATTATACTAAAATTATAAATCTCAGCCTGGATCAACAGCTTGTCTAGGATAATAAGATGATTTTTATGCCTGATCAAACTGAAACACTTTATGTATTCTGTCCATGATAGCTCTGATTTCTATTGTCGAAATAGAGTTCCCACGACTAATAAAGCTAATAAAAATAAGGAAAATGAGCTATATATGAAGGAAAATGCCACACTAAACTCACAAGTCCGGCCTTTTAGTTGTGGAGCCTGATACAATGTATGTAGCTCGATTGTAAAAAACTTACATGGTCTCGGAGTTAACCTGGTTTGCCCACGTGTAGAAATCCAACCCTGCCCGTCTGGCCCTTTCGCCGATTCTTTGTGGTACTCCATCCATATGCATAAGTCCAATACTAATGGTCTACGTGTAGGTGTCAAAGCTTACTTGCACATCTAATAGAATAAGAAAAATGAGCTATGTATAAAGGCAAGGACCACATTGGAAAAAGTTGACCAACTAATTGTGGAGCCCAACCCGATAAATGTAGCTGGATTTCAAGAATTTACAGAAATATATATTACAAATAATTTGTTCAGAATATGAGGCCATATACTGTATAGATTGCCAGTTCCGATCTTTCCATGGATCACAAATTTGGAAGATCTGCCAAGTTTGCAAAAGCAATACATGTTTTACAAACTCAATGACTTTCATTTTCAATTTGGATCTGCAATCTGCATAACACTTATGAATTTGAAATGTACATTCAATTGCTAGGTAAAGTGTCTAGATGGACTTTGATCTTATGTTGCCTCAAAATTTGTTTCATTACCAGTGTTGATTGGATTGCCATGAGTAATTTCTTGTTTTGCTTGTTCGCAGAGCCTTTCTCAGTTTAACCTTCCTGTTTCACTTCCAAATGCTCACCTACATGGAACACCAGTTGGGGCAGGATCTCTACCTACACATAATGCTTCTTCAGCCTCATTGATGAATCATAAGGGGTTACACAACAAAAATAACAAACCTGGAATGGCTGGTGACAGTTTGGGCTTGAATGGTGCATATTCTGGTCCTACAGGTGCTAATGGAACAGATCTGTATGATCCTGATCAACCGTTGTTGAAGAATAATGAAAGTCTAGAAACATCTGCTTCACTCCTAGCACTTCATTCACCCAAGAATGATGAAACTGACTCTTTGTTAAATGAGGACACTTCTGATCGTCAACATGTAAAGTTAAAAGATGGTTCTGACAGCGAATTGCCAACTACAAACTCTGGGGCTGCTGTTGGTTCACAAGGTTCAAGCTTGTCTGTTTGGGGTAGAATCAGAGGTCCAAAAAGTAGATTAGATGTGAAAGAAAAAAAGAACTCTGTGGCAACTTCATCAAATTATCTTGAAAATGAAACTAAGGAAGATCAAGAGGCATTACTCAGTGCTCAAGGCACTACCCGTCTTGGAAAGCGAATTATTGCAGAGGGTGCGTGTCCAAATGCCATGGAATATTCTTCCAAGTCTCAAGGTGACACAATGCGGATTATCCGGAAACCATCACAAAAGGCACAGCGTACTGTATTTGTCAATGGCATTCCTCCGAATACCAATAAAAAAGAGGCACTTATTTCTCATTTTGGAAGGTTTGGAGAGGTTGTTGATATTTATATTCCATCAAACAGTCACCGAGCTTTCGTCCAGTTTTCTAGGAGGGAAGAGGCAGAGGCTGCACTTAAGGCTCCTGATGCAGTAATGGGTAACCGCTTTATCAAGCTATGGTGGGCTAATCGTGACAGTATTCCGGATGATGGCATAGGCAGTGGTAATAGTGTATCTGTAACTCCTCATGGTGGGACAGATGCTTCAGTTCCACCTCATCCATCCATTGCTAGTCAAGGAAAAGATAATCTTCAGGATGCATCCTTTCCTTCGTCGGATCAGCCTAAGCCTGTCATTGCAAATGGCCCCAAGGTGATACCTTTGCAGAAGAAGCTAGAGTTAGAGCAGTTAAAGGAAGAACTTCGCAAGAAGCAAGAAATGCTGGACCAGAAGCGGAATGATTTCCGCCGGAAGTTGGATCAACTTGCAAAACAAGTAATATAAAGCATCCTCAACTTACTACCTTTCATGAGTCTGGTTCTATTCTTCACTAGGCCAAAGATGATTATATCCACACACTTCTTGTCATTACATTTCATTAAGTAGCACCAAAGGATGCTCGTAATGTTACGTCACTGTCTTACATGATGCAGAACATGCAAGAATAATGATATATTTTTATTGATACTTAAACCTGGATTTAATATTGTTAGCTGTCTACAGATCTTAGTATAATTCTTGCTGTGATTGATTCCTGACTGTGTACTTTTTGCAGGGTACGGGACACAAAGGTGAGGTAGAGATCGAGCAAGCTGCTAAGAGACATAAAGTGGGAGTAGCAGCTGAGACTGCAAAGACCACTAATTCTGTTGCTGCGGTTGCATCCCTAAATGCTGAAGCAGTAGTTGATAAGAACAAGTCAGTTGAGAATGTTGCCTCTCATAGTCCCAAAACATGCACAGCTGTGATATCACAGGAACCTCCAGTTCCAAAGCAGCCAATTCAGCCTTTTGTGCCTGTGGGGGCTCCATTTCTAGTCAACAGATACAAATTGGACAACCGTCCTACTGCATTCAAAATCATTCCTCCTCTACCGACTTCTTTGGCAAATGTAAGTCTCTTTGACCGAACTCAAACTAGACCCAGAAAATAAGACAGTAATGCAATCTATATACCTTTTCCATCATATGCCATTACAATAAAATTAGAAATTCCGTATGTCCATTTTGAATGGCCATAATATATCTCTTTGTAGAAGTGCTCAGAGGGCAGTAATAACCCACGTTGTAAACCTTAAACAAATATTGTAACAAACTGTGCTGCATCCCTTTTAATCGGTGAAGACTTCATTCTAGATAAGTCTCATTTTTTTCATAGCCTTATTAGTTCTGTTTACGTATGCTAGATTATGAACTAACAAATGGGCTTTCAACTATCAGCCCAACCTTTTAGTTCTGTTGGTCCTCTACATGTTAACAAAGCTTGGTAACCAAGAGGTCAGAGTGAGAATCCTAGTTCCCACCCTGATTCAAAAAAATGTTGTAATTCTGGCAAAGAAAAGGCGGCATGTGTGTGGATTCATATGCTTGCACCAGAGGGTGCGTTAGATAATTAAATAATAAGTGTCTCTTCAACAGTCTGCTTTAAGTTTTTAGCTGATTTTTTCCTCTACAATGTATGCTAATTATCCTGCCTTTCTCTTTTCCATTAAATAAACAGTTTCTTCTACCTAAACATATATAGTAAATAGTCATTTGAACACCCCAGGACCATGAACATTTGCATTAGCTTGATTACTTGATGAATTTCCTACTTGAACTGCAAGATCCGGGAATGTGTTTTTATAAATGCTGCGTGATGCAAGTCATCTAGGCCACCCTCTCAGAATGCATGATGTTACAGTAAATATTCCAAGAAGGAATTGTGATAAAGCATCTTGCTCACTGTATCTTATTACCACTAAAGCTGAATATAAAGGACATAACTAGAAGTTGAAGTGGATTTAAGTTCTTTAATAGGTCGTTAGCATTTTAAGCAAAGTATACCCTTGGTAACTGCTATCCTGTTTATTTATGTAAATAATGAATCGTAAACTGACATCTCTGTTTACTAGGTTTCTGTTCTGAAGGAACACTTCTCGCCTTATGGCGAACTTTCTTCTGTAGAGTTAGAAGATGCAGAAGCTCATGATAGCACAAACGGGTTAGATACTACAGAGAAGTGCTCAGCTCGTATAACTTTTACCAACCGCCGGTCAGCTGAGAGAGCATTTTCAACTGGTAAATGCTGGGAAGGCCATAATTTGCAATTCACGTGGCTGGCACCTAGTAGTACTGGCAATGCCGTTGGTAATGGTGGCAGAGAAAGTTCTCCATCTACTCCAAAGGGAACATCAAACAGAGAAAGCTCTCCATCTACTCCAAAGGGAACATTAAACAGAGAAAGTTCTCCATCTACTCCAAAGGGAACATCGAACACCGATTCTCAATCTGCAGAGAAAATAACATCTAGTGTGTCTCAGGGAGCTTCTGTACCAGGAAACGGAGAAGATGAACATTCAGACAGAACAAGTGTGGTGACGAATATGGAAAAATCAGAAGACAGCCAACCTAGCCCAACAAGGCCAACAGGTAGTGAAAAAGAGTTGGCTAAAGAGGAGGGCAACTGAGGGGCTAATTATCGGGATGTACAGTCTAAGGTAAAGTATTAAAGCTTTTCTAATTTTCATCCAGCTCGGTAAACTTGCTGGAATTTGATTTTCAGTAATTTCTGATTTCACGCATGGCTATGTAAAATTGGAATTTTTGTTTTAAGTTTAGACCACCACATGATGAGGATTTTGGTTGGTCAATTGAGTGGTGAGTTATGTTGTCTTGCAATTGCAGCTTAGATATGTGTAGGACTAAAGGATTACAGATGGAAATTTCCAGCAACTGTTGAAATTGATGAAATCATTATATAAAGAACAGTTGGGATTTTAATCCTATATTCATTTTGTACTTAATACGCATTAGCAGTTTTTGAAGTAATATTTGTTCATTTCTGTTCCACTCATGTTATTTTTCTCCCCGGCTGACTACGGTTGACTGAAAAGCTGACTATTGTAGAAAATTATGTACTTGTATTGTGCTAAAGCTGGAGATCTCACCCTGCCACCTGGACACTTTCTAAGTTTTCCGTTACTTGCTTTTCCAAGGATTAAACTTGTGATAAATTTATAATTTGTGAACTGTCCTCTTTAGCTACATCTTGCTGCACGTAAGCAGCATTTATATTTTTACTTTTTATAGGTATGATTTTAAAAATGGGATAATTACATGTCGTTTCACTGCATTAAGGCAAACATTAAATTATAATTCAGAGGTATGACAATTATTATACAGTAACAAGTTTCACCAATTAAATCTCAGAATATATCATAATCTGTTAAATCTCAGAATATATCATAATCTGTTAAGTGTGAAATACCATTCACATGCTTGATACGTGATTTAAAACTTTCCTAAAATGACATGCATA
Source organism: Erodium trifolium (assembly GCA_036897425.1). NCBI lineage: Eukaryota > Viridiplantae > Streptophyta > Magnoliopsida > Geraniales > Geraniaceae > Erodium > Erodium trifolium. Next base: position 708 of record JAYMTN010002749.1, on the reverse strand, counting down.
ACGTATACCTTTCGTTTTATTCTCAAATCATAACTCTGACCTATCAATTTTTCCTGTTATCCACTCAACTTTTCCTGTGGTTGCTAATTTTGTGGACGTTAATTTTGTGGACAATAGGTCACTTGAATTATGATTTGGGAATAAACGAAAGATGGGGTTTTTCTTTAAAAGTTAATGACCTCTCTGGCCAGGTAGGGTAAAAGTAAAATAATCGGAGAGTAGATTTCAAGTTCCCACTAGGTAGAATTTTCAGCCAAACGAGGCTATTTTGCAGAAGGACTCTATATTGAAGTGCAATTTTGGACATACAGACATGAGGTAAAGAGATGTCAGGAGTCAGGACCACCTGGGCACAACACATGGGTTAATTGTATTCTTTTCTAAATTAAAACTTGTAATAAATTTTTGGGTTGTGTACGACGAAAATACAGAAGAGAGGAACAAACAAAACACAAAACACAAAACAGTGAGATTCACATTAATTAAACGCAAATTTAAATACAACATGAATGAAACAACTACATTAACCAACACAACACACAAACACACACACACACGACACATACCAACCCCGAAACACATTATTATTATTACTAGTATTTATTTCCCTCCGCCGCCGGCAAGGGACGGTCCATCGAGCTCTCCGCCGTTTCTGCTTAGGATGATCTCCTCTCAACTCGGTCTCCTCCTCCGACTCCTCCTCTGCTC
>JAYMTN010002748.1:0-10664 GCA_036897425.1 Erodium trifolium | reverse complement strand
TTGAGGTGAAAATAACCCTTCAATGAATTAAAACATCATCAATCGTAATAATCTCATCACATATGGTACAGTTTAATATTTCACTTCCAACATAGCAATTAATTTGTGAATTTGATGATTTCTCCATCAAACTCTAACATACTCATCTCTATAATTTGATTGATCAAAACGAAATTGAACATCGCCGACATCACAATTCATTAACCCAAGTAGTAATTAACCATTTAATCCATGCATAACTGGGCACATGGCCAATGGAAACTACTCCATGACCGTGTAGCTAAAATTCTTGAAAGTCAAGCTTGAATTACAATATTGAACTAACAAATCCTTCGAAACAAGCTCTAAGTTGTTCCAAGAAAGATAGTTGATGAAGTCTCTTTAGAACCTTGATTTTTCTTTTAAAATTTGGTCCAAAGTATGCTTTATAAAGAGGTAAGAAGGATGGCCGAAAATCCGTCGAAACTCGCCCTTGAAACTGCTTTGTTGAATCTGTTTTTTTTCTTCTACTACGTGAATAACTCCTTTATTTTAGTTGATGGAGAATGCTGAGTTTTGCGTATGCGTGAGCGCATGAAATGGATGATATGACTAAATTACAAAATTCTCGTAATTCTAGAGATTTCGGAAGCCTCTATGTACCTGGGAGGGCCCTGAATATGATAGGCAGGAGCAGGACGCGAAATGTGGCTTATATGGGAGAGCGGGTCCTCACCCACATCCGATCTGGGATGGTTAATTCCTCAACCCTGTGGGAGGGAGGTAATGATCGTATATGTTACCCTATTTACCACTTGTTTTATCGATCTCCAGGATACCCCAATGCATAATTAACAAGATTCATATGGCTATGGGCAAGTTCCGGTGGGGTGGTTCTATAAACACAGCCCGTCCGATCATCTGACAAGAATGGGAGAAGCTCTACAGGCCGAAGGTGCTGGGAGGGATGAGATACCGAAGCCTCCAAGATGCTAACCTTGTCTTCCTTTCTAAACAAGCATGGTCCCTCATCACTCAATCAGAGACCCTTCTAGATGGGGTTGTAGGCCCGATACTAACCCAAGAGAGACTTCCTCTCAATGGATGATATCTTAATCCCAATTACATCTGGACTAGTGTGGTTGCCACCCAATCTCCTATGCGTTCAGGCCTCCACCGATCGATCGGTCCAGGCTCTATCCGGGTTCTTCGTATTGTGGTTGTTGGGGGATGTCCCACTTATGCACATTTATCATCGGCCCTGGATCAAGCTACGTGTCCCATCTAATGGTGACTTGCACACGCTTTTGGGATTAATGCCTATCTCCTCGCTGTACGGAAGCCACCGAGAGACGATGATCCACCTCTTAGTTCGTTGCCCCATTGCTAGAACATGTTGGTGAGGATATGGTCAGGTCTCTGTTGCTTTTGAGGGCCTCACTTTTTAAGCATGGTGGAGTATGGCTCTAGCAGGAGCCTCAGTTGACCCAAAGTACAAGCCTTCTAATTTGGCCCTGGAAAATTTGGAAGACCAGAAATGTTTGGGTCTAGGGCTCGGTTACCCGCTCGACTCTTGGGGTTGAAGCGGCCGCAAGAGGGAATATTCTCTCTTGGAAGAATGCGCAAACAAGATCGATAACCTCTTCACCCCCTTTGATCACTCTGGCAACCATTACAACTGATGTTCGATGGACACCTCCTCCGACTTGGTATTACTATCAATGTGGATAGGATAATATTTCGGGATAGCCAAAATTCGGGTGAGGAATCATCTGTGTTCGGACACCGACCAGATCATAAAGGCTTGGAATGAGGTAATTGAGGCTAGTTGGACCCCAGCCAAGATTGTAGCCTACACTCTAACGGCAACTATGGCCTTAGCCCATGACCAGGGCTTGACAAAGGTCGTCATCAGGAGCGACACTCAGGTGGGTATCCATCTCGTAAACCAGTCACCGCCGCCTCTCTTGCTATTAGGGACAATTATTCCGAACGCCCAAGTCTTACTCCATTTAATCGAGAATCTCCAACTCGTTTTTATTACGAGGTCAACGAACAAGACGACTCACTAGCTTGCCAGGAAAATCTGTTTTATGCATGTCCCCTTGTGATCCGGGGACCATTGAATCCGATAATAAAAGATTCAATTGTGCTAAAAAAAATTAAGTCTAAATACAAACAAAAAGAGAGTTTATAACCCGACTAAACCATTTTCCTATAAACCTTGAAATAGTCTTTTGAGACGAAGAGTTAGAAATATATGCATTCATATTCACATTCAGTATGATGTACACATACAAGAATTTCCAATAGCATTGATTGGTTCAATCAAAATACAGCCGCAATTCAGAAGGCCTCGCTTAGCCGTGGAGCATTTTCAGCAACCATTTCCTCCGAGCAGAAACGTCCATTGCCACAAACATCTTAGCCTTCTTCTCATCTTCCAAAAGTTCACATGCTTCCAAGAACAGTTCATCATCCAAATTTGGTACAGTTTGAAGGGCATCAACAATGCATTCGATTGACCCAAAATCTATCTTCTCTTCTTTGATTGTTGCCTTGCAACTCGAATTCCACAATTCTACTTCTTCCCTCTTGCTGCCTCTCTTGGCTTTTCTTGAATACACCGAGGTTGCTTGTCTTCGCTTCTTTCTTTGGTACATGGCTTCGGTCTCTACAACATTTCCATAAACATTATCAACGATCTCTGCTTTCATGTTTGCTGATCTTCCATTTGGAAACACACTGCCATAAATTCTGCATAAATCAAAGTATGTCTCAACGGTGCTACCTCTATATCTGATTGCCTCTGGATGCTCCTGCAAAATGTAATTATCACGTTAAAGCTGCTCATTGTTTATGAACTGCTTCAAATACATCACATTAACACAACAAGCACCTTGATGTAAGCTTCCCAAATATCGTCTTGAGCTGTGATGAGTTGTTTGGTGTCATCCCACACAAAACCCTCTTGATTGAGAAGACTTGTGATGTTATCGTACTCTTCCATCAGGCTTAGAAACCAGTCTTCCAGAACAACTTTGTCGCATACAACTCCAAATTTTTCATTGAACATTGTGATCATCCAATCCCAAGCTTGCTCATCAAATGTATGACCGAAGTTATTCCCTTTATGCACTAACTCCAACATAAGCTCAATAAAGTAGCGTTCCATCGGCTTTGTCCAATTTCTACTCAGAGGATCATCACTATCAAGGAATTGGTCGCCCTCTTCACCTTCAAATTTGAGGTTTGAGAAAAACACAAGCACGTTAATGTAGGACAATCTACGATTCGATTTCCACCTAAATCATTTGAAACTAGTTAGTTCTAAGGCATTATGATACCTTTCATTATTAACAAAACAGAGTCTTCTCAAAACTAATTAACCATCTGTGGTGACCAGAGTCATAGTGAAAGCATGTTAGTGTAGTTCTTCTACAACCTTAGCTATATACCAATTCTCATAGTCATATGAATATCCCGATGAGTCAAAAGCACTCTCTCACTATTCTTTTTCCTACTTATAGCAATCAAAGAGAGACATACCGACATTTACTTCTAGGACATTGTTGACCGCATTCACATATTGACTTGAAGCATTGTTCCTTCCACTGGTGCTTGTAGATCCATATATCAGGAATAAATCGTCATAGTTTGGGAGACTTCTATTGCGGAACCATTGTGCATCAGGGTATTCCTGCACCATTTAGATGTAAGCTACTAGTTACTTGAATTTTATGCCTTAAAATTTCAGTTTGCAAGCACACCTTAACAAAAGCATCCCATATATGAGCACCAGCCGTTATGGTCTGTTGCACTTCATCCCAAGCAAATCCAGTCTCGAGAAGAAATTTCACATTGTTGAATAGCTTCTTCAAACTTCTGAAGCGACTTTTAAGAGCACCTCTTCCACATTCAGACCGAAATTTTGCATTGAACTGCATGACCATGACAGCCCAAGCTAGACTATTGAACTTCTGATCAACCATACTTCCTTCCTGAACTTGTTGTAGCATGATATCAATGAAATATCGGTCCATAGGAGGTGACCAGTTCATCTTGTGATGAATACCGTTAAGGCTAGCTCCTTCAGTGAAACATATGATAACAAATCAATTGAAATTCCTCAATTTTCATAAAACTGGCAATCTAAGAATCCAATAAACAAGACGTAATACAGTTTCCGTCACTCATCTGAATACTCACCATCATCACTAAAGTTGAAATCTTGACCGTGATTGTCATTAGATGCTGAATTTCCATAAATCAAGCACAAATCATTATAATTTGGCTTAGTTTGGGTTCTGTATGATTTCACATATGGGCATTCCTACATGTACCATATGTTAGCCAGTTACAATTAAGACTAACATGTATGACTAAAATAAATAAGCCACACCTCAATGTATGCATCCCAAACATGATCATATGCTGTGACCATTTGCTGCATTTCATCCCATGAGAACCCCCTTTTGTCAATGAGATTTTTCATATCAAAGTATTGCATACCCAAACTTTTATGCCTACTTCTCAGAGCATCTTTGTCATGCTTTGATCCAAATCTTTCCTTAAATGATACCATGATATCTATCCACATCCGATCATCTGAATTGTGAGTAATCTTATCACTCTTCCGGACATGCTTTAGCAGGAGGTCAATAAGATAGCGGTCCATTGGAGGTGTCCAATCTGTGTTTGCATGACACTGAGTGTCTTCCCTGTCTAAAATTCATAGAGTACTGTTAGTAAATGAACTTCTATTGGACACTGACTCCAAACAAATATCAGTATCAGCATAATGTGGCAGCAACCGATTTGGTTCAAGACAATCTTCAGCGCTAATGAAATTTTGGGTTGAACTTTTACAAGATAAATCAATTTCACTATGCATGTGGGAAACATAAACCAGCAGCTTCCAGAATGGTCAAAAATCACAATAAGCAAAGTCACAATGAACTAAAATAAGATCAACAAGATATGGGAAGCACATCAACTATTGAACTAAAGTAGATCACTGTTGAATTACATTAGTAGAGATCTACATGCAATACCATTTAGCAGTTCTCTACAATAAAGTCTATATTAGCAATTGTAGAGAAAAAAATTACCATATATTTTAGTGCATTTAAGACATTATATGTTCAAGGAACTTCAGTCAAACAGAATTTTATTTCATAAGACATGTTACATAGAGAGCTAAGTATTACAGCAATAATTAATTAGCGTATTAGTTAATGACTTAATGTAATACAAAGCAGCATAAATTTCAAAGTAATTCAGGTTTTCGTTAAAAAGCATTCGGGCTAAATAATGTCTTCTGCTAAGTTCATGACTTTATAATATACCTCACCATGAAACCTACCAATCATTGAATCTGGGCCTTCACTAAGCATATCCAAATTGGAGGCCAACGGGCTGTCTCTTCCATTTGAACTTTCTTGACCATATATAACACACAACTTGTGATAGCTAGGCATAGATATGTTTTTGTATGATGGGGCATCACGATGTTCCTGCACATAGTTGCATGTAAGCTGTAAAGTAACACAACAGATCTTGAAAGAAAGGAATGATTTTATAGTAATTCACCTTGGCATAACATTCCCATAGATAATCTTCAGCTGTCACCATTTGTCTTGTATCATCCCAATAAAACCCATTTAGTTCAAGAAGACTTTTTATGTCTGTATATAGTCTCCTCAGATACTTGTAGCGATTGTTCAAAACATCTCTGTCATAATTAGATCCAAATTTTGCATTGAAAAATGAAACTATGTCAATCCAAGCCTGGCTTGTGAATGTAAGACCAATCTTATTCCCTCTAAGAACTTCATCAACCAACAAGTCAACTAGATAATGGTCCATTGGTGCCATCCAACATGTTCTCAGATGATCAAGACCAGCAAATGAAGGAACCTCCGTTTCACCAACTGTATGATTCAAAGAGCCTATTTAAATCAGTACTTCTTTTGTGTAAGAAATTAAGGTTTTTAAATATTATGTATGATCCACCTACATAAATTGTATCAGCCGTACGTAACAAATGAATGCAAGGTAGAATCTGATTTCATTGCTATAATTCATAAGAATTATCGGTAAAATGATGACTTGAACATGAAGTAAGCTACCATCCACAGTAACAATATCTTCCGTGATGCATGACAAATTGATATTTCATAAATACAGTTCATGCTAAACATTTATCATCAGAAATTAGTTATTGTCATTTTCCCCCAAAGAACCCTAAGTTAATAAAAGAGAAGGCTAGCATGACCTGTAATCTCACTTAATCATAATCAGTTAGTTAAAGGTCCAAAATGAGAGATGGGGAGGCAGCAATTTCATATTCTATTGAAAGACTTAATATTTCAAAACAATATAGTTGTTGAAGTAGTTCAGCTATTTCTCTGCCAACAAACCAAAGGATAACATGAATCAATAAATAAGGACTTACCAAAAGTTGTTCGTAAGTGGTCATCTTTGAAGTTTTTGTCATGGGGCATAGGACTACAGTTTCCATTAGTTGTTGTGTTTCCATATATCAAATTTAGATCATTATAGTTCAGCAAAATCTTCTTCCTGTATGGGCGTGCATCTGGGTGTGCCTACATCAGCTATAGTAAGTAAAGAATATCATAAATTGAATTATAATATTTATCCCAATTGGCAGCATACCTTGAGATAATTGTTCCAATCATCATTACTGGCAACTACCTTCTGTTGTTTTGCATCCCAAGAAAATCCTTTTTGAGCGAGTAAGCATGTTACATCGGTATAGTACTTGAACTGTTTCTTATGCCGTACTTTCAGGAAACCTTTTCCATACTGAGAACAAAAGTTTTCATTGAACTTAGTTAGCATATCCTTCCATGATTCTTTGCGGAATGCATTGCCAACCTTGTTGCCCTTTCTTAGTTCATCCAGCATGAGCTCAATGAAATAGTTATCCATGGTGGGTGTCCAGTCAGTTTTTGTGTGCTCTTGACTTGCCATGGTAAGGTTCCCACTTCCGCTACATGAAACTGAAAAAAAAGTTATAAGTGGAATGCTTGTTAAGCAAGAGCATTAAATGTTTATCAAGATTTGTGCACGTCAGTAATTAGTACAAACAAACAAAATAAAATTTCATTCTTATTAAAGTTTGCCTCATACCTCAAAGACATAACAAGTTAACATCAGCTAAGTTTTGATGGTTCACAAAAGTGAAACCACATATAGAAGAATACAGAGAAAAAATAATAGTGTATCATGATTATTGGGTTCTGGCAACTTTGTGAATAACCAATAAACCATAATTATATAGCAGGGCTCTTTGATGTTTTCATGCTTTAGAATGGCATGTAACAAAAGGTTATAGCTTTGCATGAGTAATATTTGCAAGCTGCACAGGACTAGGTGACTTATCTCCAGATAGCCAAAGTGAATTCCCTGCATTCCAAAATAAGTGTCATGTTTGATTTTTGGAAAATAAATAAGAATCGCTGGAATTAGTGTTTTACTTTCATGTCATATCCACATGTGCATGATTTACTTCCTAAAAAAGAACGTGACACTTATTTTCGAATATCCAATTTAGGAAATCATGACACTTATCTTACAACAGATGTAGCAAAAAACTTTGGTCAGTAACACGACATAGAAACACACCCATATTTATTCCTTGAATATCTTCATCGAATTCTATATCATGGCTGGAAAGACTGTATCTCCCGTCTGCTGCAGTATATGCATAAATCAAACACAAATCATTGAAGTTCATCAAAACCTTATCCTTGTAAAGTTGTGCATCTGGATGAGCCTGTATGTATATCAAATTCATTACACTTGGGAAATAAGGCTAGAGATAAGAAGTAAGATTATGAATGAATGGTACAAGTAACCCACCTTGATATAGCAATCCCACACTTGATCGTTTGCTACCACCATCTGTTGAGTATCATCCCAAGAAAACCCATTATGGTCAAGAAGATTCTTTATGTCATTGAATTGCTTCCACAAACTTGTGTAATGGCTTTTCAAGATATCCTTGTCATATTGACATCCAAATTTTGAATTAAACACAACCTGCATATCCACCCAAGCTTGTTTGTTGAACGTATGTCCCGCCCTATTACCCCTGTGCATCTGATCCAACATAAGATCGATAAAATAGCGATCCATAACAGCAGTCCAGTTTGTCCTGGAGCGCTCACTGCTTGAGTGAATATGGCTACCCATTTTGTCCCCTACAAAGATTTTTCCCCTTTCAGTTTTTTCATAGCATTCGGAGTAAGATTTCACAACACAAGGGTTCATAAATAAACGAAGAAACAAGTGCATAAAGATAGGATACATATGGATGGCATATGGGTATTTTGCAACTAAAAACACAGAACTATAAGAGCTCAGGACAACATATGAACCTTAAGCAGATTAAGAACAAGTACTCACAGTCAGAGACCAGTAAAAGAAGATAGATCAATTTGATCACAAGCTGCAAACAAATCAAAATCAAAATCGTTGTACCAGAAATTCATCACCAAATCGGCGAGCAGATCAAGCTAATGCAGCTAAATTATACAGACAAACAAAAAAAACAGCTAAAAGAAATAACGTCGTAGCTGTGAAATTGGTAGAATCTTACAGTTTCTGCTGATTGGGTGATCAGAATGGTGAGGAGTGAGCTCGAACGGAGATGATGGAAAGTGGGAACATGATTTGGGGAGTAAAAGAGAAGATGGAAATGGTAACGAGTATGGAGGGAAAGGGATTAGGGTTTGGACAGCTGAGATTAAATTGGGAGCTGGAATCGGAGAAGAGCGAAGGTTGATGTAAGAATAAAAGGGAAAAGACTGAAACTCGTCGTCGTCACTTGTTCCACTGAAAATTGTATTGTTTGGACAGAAGATGGGACTGTCTCAGGCCGTGTTTGGATACACTGATAAGATCATCATCCCTTCTTCTACGCTAATCCTTCCATCTGTCCGTGTTAGAGACTAAATCACACTTCACTTAATTCACTATCCTTATTTTTCTTTTTCTTTTTCAACAAATGGGATTTAAATGTAAGATACGAATAAGGGTATTGACTATTGAGCAGTATTGTTCCCGACCCCATAACAATACGTGTAGAATGTGTTTTTTTTGGTTAACCATTGAGAAGTTACGTTCCCCAATTTTTTGATGAATTCAAATTTAACATCCTCGAAAATAAAAGGAAGGATTTTGGTGTCTTGCATAATAGCCTCAATCGAGGACAAAGGTAACTGGGGTGCCGATAGGAGGCCAAGCACCCCTTAAGCATCGTTATGGAGGATGATATTCCCTTAATGCTGGTCCCGGGTCAATGTTAAGGCAGCTACAAACGTATAGGCTTCAATCATATTGAGGTTCCAAACACCCTACACTGTCCCATTACCCGTATCGAGCAGTCCCTGAATCTAACCAACAAATAAAACTCCATCCTGATTGGCCCGTCTCCTAGAAAACGACACCACCCACATTGATGACCATGTAGGTAATATGGGGAGCGTCCAAGTAGAAACACTTGTAGATCGAACCCCGGGCTTATGCTGGGAGAGCTGAGCCAAGGCCTCCTTCTAGGCCCTGAGTTGGCTTGTGGCCGCAATTTGGAGTCCGTTAGGTGATGAAGTAGTGTCCTTCTAGACCAAGGCATTGCACGCTTTTTAAATTTTCTAAAGCCAGTAAGAGATCTGGGTGACCCTTGCAAGGGGCATCCTATCCACAAACTGACCCCACTAACTCAAAGAAGAGATGTTTCCCGAGAAAAACGACAAAAGACCTTCCCTAGACCAACAATCCTGCGCGAATTAATAGTGAAGAAATAGATGATCCATAGTCTCAGCCTGTAAGGAGCATATCGGGCATATTGGGGGACATGGGGACAAATCTCTTGCACAAATTGGCGACCACCTTCAGGCTACTAGTCAAGATTCGCTAGAGGAAGATGTGGATCCTAGACTGGACTTAAATCTTTCAGATGGTGGACCAGGGCGGGACGGTGCCCGGGGAGGGGAGACCCCGCGGGGGAAGGCCCCTATAACCGGCTTTAGCCGAGTACCGTCCCTCGGGGTCATTTTCCCAATACCAAGAATCCCTCGCTCTGCACACCTGTAAAGGAATTGTCAAAATAGTCTCATGGTCCCTCGGTAGAAAAAGCTCATGTATGCGAGGCACATCCCATTACGGGGTCTTAGAGAGCATGAGGCCAGCCACCTTTGCACCCACAAGTGTCGAGGAGGTAGTATGAATATAAGGGTATAGGATTGGAGCCAAGGTACTCCCAGTATAAGAGTATCCGATCTATCTCCCATCTCAAGGCGGAGGCCTGGGTTAATGAACTCTGGATAGCCTTAATACTTGTCCATCAAAGTGAATGGATACGATTTAAAATATACGATAACAAAATGTGATATCTCTTACTACAAATCGGTACGTACCTCTTTGACTTCGGAACGAAACATTAGGTGACTATCGTTCTTTAAAACATCGGAGGATTTACCTTTAATGAGGCAGTATGATTGGTGTTTGTTACCGTTTCACCAATTTATTATTGGACCTATACCTTTTTATTACATAATTATATCATTATTATTGATTGTTTTTTTTTTTGATCAGCAATTAAAATTTTTATTAACCAAGCGTTTGCAGTAAAAGACTTGGCCAAGGGAAGATCACTCAAG
>JAYMTN010002747.1:0-10664 GCA_036897425.1 Erodium trifolium | reverse complement strand
CGAAATTATATCTTATTTGATTAACTCATTTCTACTTTTATATAGTCTCTCTGACCTTCTTATTTTTATATCAATAAAATTTCGGTCGTATACTTAATTTTCTTTTATAAACTGTAATAAAGCAATGTATGTGTGACAAGCACGTGGCAACCAATCGTGTATTTCTTCTCCTAATCGTCAACGAGCTCGACAAATTCATGGACAATTGTTTAATCAGTTCAATTTACCGACGAGAATTGGTTTTCATTACACAACTTAATTCTTATTTTGATGTATTTTCCCGACTCTAGTACGCTAGTACTGTGAATGTATTACACTTTAATTCAAGTGTTCAATTAACAAACTCGCCAACCAATTCTAAGCCTTGAGCAAGGTCGAGAGACAAAATTGATTGCTCTTAATGGATTGAGCATTTAGCAATACTGGCCTTTTTTTTAAATTTCTAATGAAGTTTAAGGGGTATTAGTTATTACTAATGTGTTCTTTTCATTTGCTACACTTACTAGATTGGAGTAGTAAAAACTAAAAAGTTTGGAAATTCCATTAATATGTTTTCGAATGACTTTTAAGTACAAATATGATGTCCTTATTTTTTAATTTTAAAAACGTACTTATACATTATGTCTACTATAAAAAACGGCGGTTTTTATTAATTTTCAATTTTTTTTTGTTAATTTGATGGAGAATCTCCAAAAAATTCAGAAATCCCTAAATACTCCTACTCTATACTCTAAAAAAATCTCCCGAACTCTAAACTCATATCTCACTTCTCTTGCTCTTCCAACCTCATGTAGTTTAGCGTTTGTAGGGTTTGGGAGGGTTTTTTTTAGAGTTTGAGGGTAGAGATATTTTAGGAATTTTGGGGGATTTCCCGTTTAAATTAATGGATTTTTTTAAAAATGTAACCGAAATCGTCATTTTTAGGAATACGTTTGTGCTAAAAAAAATCTTTTGATGACATATGATTGAGGTTTCCCCTTAAAACTTTTGTCAGTATATTTTAGAAAAAATAAGATACTTTCTCAAAGAAAGAAAAAAAAAACAGAGCAGTATATACACACTTGTGACGTTCAAAAACGAAGTCAATAAAGCTATAAAATGAAATAGAAGCACACAAGAACAAAACATCAAGTTCGTACAAGGAAGGTGACTGATAATAATGGTAGTGATGAATATTGACATTGTGTTCATGTCATGTGTTGTGTTGTTGCAACCGTACATTCTAAGGGTTGCTCTCTACCAACTACACTAGCTCGTGCTCTTTTCATTAAAACAATTAGTTCGTTTATGGACTTTTATTACCTCTCATTATGTATATGTACAGAGATCCATAACTTGCATCTCCAATTTCCACATAATATTTAAGCTTGAAATTGTTAATGTTCAAGCTCACCTATCACATCTCATATATATATATAATTCCAGGGCATAGTTGGTATGCATGTATTAGAGGTGTTCATGAGCGGATATCTATTTGTCGGAGGAGATTTTTCGTCCGCCCGTACGGACATGAATTTGAAATTTTGTTATCCGCGACCTATCAATGACAAATAAACATTCGACGGATTTCATCTGTATAATGCACGGCTACATCGGGTCTAATCTGCGTGACCCGCAAACTTTATACCAAAACCTAACATGAAAATTATCTTTAGAAAAACTAACATTATTCTTTAATTCAATTTTTTTTGGATACTTGGTTCCATTACAAAAATACTACACTTTATTTCATTACAAAAATATTGATTTCACACATGCAGTTGGGTCGATTGGTAAAGAGTTTTATAGTATGGTTAATGGGACTCTGTGTATTAAATTGAGCTTAATATCATGTGCGGGCAGGTGGATCATTCACAAATTTATTTACCTAATTCATAATTCGTCCATATCGTTACAGATCAATAAAATCGGATCTACTAACCATTCACTCATACGCGGATAGATAACAGACCAGACGGATAAACGGACAGAACAGATAATTTTTTAACACCGCTAACATATATCTTACAAGTATTGTTAAGAACAGGATGTGATACAATAATATATTGGTTAGGGTTTTCCCAAAGAACATATAATCTAAGTTTATGATAGCTGGAAATGAAGAGAGGGGCATGTGAAATGGGGCCAAAGTGTTCCATTGAGTGATTCTGTATATTGATCTCTCTTGGTAAGTTACTTGAGGGAATCAAAAGCATTATGTTGTGTCCCCTCATAGTTGTGGTGCATAAGAGTAATGGTAAAGGCAACAACAAGCATAGCTTTTGTGCAATAATAGCTTGGTTTTTTCTTCTATGGTGATATTTTACCTATAACCCTAATGCATGCAAAATCAAATAGGCCCCAAAACCCTTGATACATCACATTGATCAGTCTTGTAACCCACTTGATACATGCATGGATGATTCTTATCTTTATATTTTATCACCTCTCACTATCTACTTAATAGCATTATTAACAAGTTGTCTCATCTAATCCCTTCTCTCTCTAGGTCTCTCTCCCTTCTCTCTTACTTTACCAACCCTAATTTGAGCTTCGGCTCGCCGCCGGCGTCAGATCTGGTCTCATTCGGAGCCAGTGACGATGCCGGCGGCCTTCCCTTCCGTCTTTCTACCCTGCTCTTTGTTGTGGGTGCAGCGATCTGTACGTGGGAGTTTTTCACCATTGATTCTGGTGGTGTTAATCGCAGTTTCGCTTCGCTGGCGACCACCCTACCCTTTTGTCTTTGCCTCCATCTTCTCTCCTCCTCAACCTCTCGGTGTTCTGAGGTTTTACCGGCGTTTCCCTCAGACAGCAAAGTCCTTCTTTACTCTGGGTGTGGGAAATCGTTTCTTCTCGGTCGCCTGAGGGGATCGATTCAGATCTAGGTTGGGCTCGCTTCTTGGTTGGTGAAGGGTTCGTGTTTTCTTCAGGACCCTTGTTAGATCTGAGCTTCTCCGGCTCAGATCTAACACCTCGGGGAAAGTTCTCGGTCGGGCGTGGGAAGATTTACCTCTCCCCTTGGAGGTTTGTCGCGGTTCGGGGTTTCTTCTGGGGGCTTCGGCAGTGGCTTTAGCGGAGGCCTGGAGGAGGTTTTCTGCTCATCTACGGTGACACTCTCAGGCATCGATAGTGGGACGCGCTTCCTATGAAGGATCGTTGCGGTGTCCGTTGGCTTTCGTCGCAGGTGGGTCGACCCTCTTCCATGGCACCCAGAGTCGAGATCCGTAAGGTATTCTCTCCTCTTCCTCTTCTTTGTTAGGGTTTCTATTCCTGTCCCTCTGCTCTTCTTCTCCTTGGATTACCTGTGCCTCCGATCACCTTGGTGGTTGGAATCTTCGGTTGGTGTTGACCGTCGGAGATGGCATGGGGCCTTGCTGCCCTGGTAATTCCCGGATTAGTTTTTGTAGATGGTGTAGTTCCTGCCGTGTTGTGGTGCAGGCCACCGGCGTTGCATTTACCCTAATCCAATTTTGGGTTGGGATATTTGTGGGACTGGGGAGTGTTATAATTCCCTCTTTGAAGTGGATTGAGGGCTTTTGGGTGTTTTTGGCTGCTGCCTATTTGATCTTATTGGTACATCTGGGATTTTGATCCCTTTTCTGTTGAGCTCAGTTGAAATTTTGGGTTACTAGACCCCATTTTATCACTTCGGGTTTACTGCTTGCTTTGGCTCTCTTCACATCTCCGAGCTTCTTCATCTCTGCACATGATTCCTTGAGGTACATCACTTGGCCCTCACAACATGGCTCTCACAACACATACTGGCTGCAACTTTTCTGCTTGCTCAACTTCACAACTGCAACATCACATCTCCTGACTACATTGTCTCAACCAACACTTGGATGCTTAATCTCAAGTTCTCACAAGGATCTGTGCCCTCAACTACATTGACTTGCTCACCTCTGGAGATTGTTCTTCTGTTTTTGTCTTATCATCTTGCTTCTTTTTGCTATGTTTGACTTTTGTACTCAATCTGTAGCTTGGTTGGTTACATTTGGTCTGTATCTTTTTCTCAAAGATAATTTAAATTTGCATTTGCCGATCAAAAAAAAAATATTAAACTAAAGACCAGGGTGTAAGCAAAACAGATGACCTACCAAAAATCATTAGGAAAGTAAAAAGGTTTACTGTGTACTTTTAAACATCGTGCCTAGATATGATGGTACAAGAAACAAAATAAACCCCACTTAATCGTTGTTTCGACTTTTGATTACTGAGGAATAAAGGGCATCATCATCTTTCGATATTCCCCCATATTTTTCATAACCTTCTTTTAATCAACAATAAGAATTAAGAAACATATTGTTTTAGGAGTATTGGATGAGAGAGCTCTCCCTCTCCCAAACTCTAGTCATCACTCCCAATTGTTGCCGTGGCCGCTTACCCGTCTCTACATTGTTCATGCTCTACAAGTGGTCAGAGACTTTCTTTCTCCACCATCTCCTCGGGATATCTAGAGATTGCATGTCTCGACACGACTTTCCTTGGTAAATAAATTGTTACAAAATGACATAATAATGTATATATCTCAGTACAAATCCAAATTCATATAAATAAATGAATAAATAAAACATCACCGTGCGCAGTTACATCTCACAACAATTAAAAAAATAAATATTTAAATACATAAAAACGAAAGTCGTGCACGTTCCTCCAAGTTTCATGCACATGAAATAGAAATATAAACGCAGCTCAATAAATCAGATTATTGATCAGAAGACATATCCGGCTACAACCGCAGCGGCAACTCCGGCCATCACAGGGACATGGACGCTGTCTCGGCACGCTCCGTTAGCAGCGCCTGGCCCTCCAGCGGCAGCGCCAGGCCCCTCAGCGGCACCATCCCCAGATGCGGAGCCTTCAGGTGCACCGCCAGGTGCGGCGGAGCTTCCGTCTGCTTCTGCTTCAGGGGAGGCGGCGGGTTCATCAGCAGCATACGCAACTCCAACTATGGCGATGAAGATGAGGGCGAGGAGCACGAGCTGAGTACGGGCCATTTTCGTGAAGTTTTTGACGAATGCAGTGCAAACCCTATGAAGATGGGTTTAGAGAGAACACTGCAAATAAATAAGGAAGATAGGAGGATGATTTCAAGTCGATCATGGCTCTTGTTTTTATAGTTTAAATTGGATCCCCAATTAGTTGGTTCTGCGTTTTGTTCGGCTTGGATTGGTCTTTGTTAGTTCCGAATAGCTTGGAATACCATAATAAAATGGGTATCCATGCATGTTTTTATATTTTGGATTGGATTAATCCATATTGTTTTAGCTGATTTTGTAATAGTTTTGTTCACCGTAAAACTGAGGTGAATTATACGTGTTTTGTAAAAAATACAATAAACTATTTTTTGTTGTAAAAATTTACGGTAAATTAATTATCGTCCATAAATCCTCCACCAACGAGGTCAATTATTTTTTTACAAAAAAATCAAAAGTACATACATGAGAGTTCCAAATGTGAAAATACGTATACATGAGTGTTGTAAATAAATAAACACATATAATGCATATGGTAAAATGTCATTTTCAAAAAAAATATTGATGTCATGTGATTTTCACATAACTACATTCCATTAAAGATAACAAATTTGTAGACAAAGAATAATTCACCGTAAATTTTTGTAACAAAAATAGTTCATTGTAAGTTTTTGCAAAACACGCATGGTTCACTTTAAGTTTTTGCAATAATCCCTTTATTTAATAGTGTTACAAATGATGATAGTTAAATATTATTTATCCTAATAAAAACATGAAAAACTTATATAATATACTGTGATGATTTAAAATTTCTCTTGAATTTGATATTTAATCGACTTGAGATGGAATGACTCATTATATCTACTCGATAAGTCCAACTGAATATAATTTTGTCGGTTGATTGAATAAAAAGATTGTCTAACTCAAATTCTTAAATATTTAATGAAAGTTTAAATATATACTTTAATTATAGCAACTAAAGAAAATATAGGTAATTGTGCAATAAACAAGTAGTCTGAGCTTTAATCAGATCGAATTCAATTATAATGAGTTTAAAACGTTATATAACAAGAATGTCCTATGTTAAAAGTTCAATAATATTTAATGGGAATAGTTAGCACCAATTAATGGATAAATACTTGATTAATAATGTAAATCATCAATTGGCGTAGTGGTTTTGTTCGAAGCATTAAATATTAGAAAGCGGATCCTAAGTTAAATTATGACGTCCTCTTCCTCCTTGGGGACTACGCCGGGTTTTGAGTGTGTTGCAAGAAGAGTACAAGGAAGGGTTGAGGATGTGCGGGTTACAAACACTTGAATAGACTTGGATCGTTGCAAGATGATACCCAAAAATATTCTCCTGGTGGTAATACTTTGTTTCTTGGAGGAAAGAAGATGTTTCTTGATAAAAAAATGAAGCTTATAAAGCAAGGACCAAGAATTGAGAATAATCCTAAAGTTGATCAGTGGAGAAGTTGGAAAGTGATTGGTAGGAAGAAACTCACTTACAAGAAGTACCTCCTTAAGGGGATTGATAACATTTCAGTCAATCTTAAGAGAACAAGAGACGAGGCCCATTTGGGAGTGCCTCAAATAAGATAGAGAAGGAAGGTATCACAAGTGTTCTTCGAGGGAGAAGACACAAGTAGTTCCAAGCAGCATTAAGGTTCATCCGAGTTCTGGATTTTTATACATAACATCCCCCCAAAGTCTTCATATTGGTCTTAAAAAATTGTTCTTTTAAATAGGAAATATTATTAAGGTTCAGCTCCACTCAGACCCAATTATAGAGACAATTGGTTTAGTTTTATTTAGTTTCTCTACAAAGATGATATAGAGAGAGTAATTCAAAGGTTCAATCGGTTCAGCCTAAGAAATTGTAAATTATTTATGGTCAAAACGTTGAAATCAAATAGTCCATCTGATAGAGGTTGGGAAGGTCCTCAGAAAATTTGGAGAACGGTGTCCTTAGATAGTCATTATATGGTTGCACCTTAAGGTCCAAGGGGCTCGGTGGTGATTGCTCACGAAGAGTTCTTGAACAAAAGTCATGTAGCAGTCTTAAATCTAACAAAGAAGTGCCGATATTGTAATGAGGGAAATTGCTAGTGTGTGATGTCCAACTTTGAAGTTTGGGGAACAGAGTAGCACTAGTTCACTGTCTAGACCCAAGTTTTGAGATAGAAATGCTCAAGGATGAGGCTCGTTGGCTTCATCTGGTTTGTGATTCATGGCATCTCAGTTCAAGGTAGGTGTGAAGAAACGTTTGAAGATTGTATCTAAGAAATAAGTACGCTAGTCTTTGTCGATCCTCAATCCAAGACGGGTTTTCATTTAGATGTGGTATATGTTTTGGTCCACACACTGAATCTATGGGTTGTATGTAAAGATGTTCCAATTATGTTGGGAAAGGAGAATGTGTATGTGTTAGTTAACTCCTTGGATCACATATCGGTTCTAATCATAAACAACAACGTTATGAGTCAGAGTCATATGAGAATAATTTCAATAATTCTGGACCTGGTTCCTTTAGACTATCTAGGGAAGAGGATTCAGCTGATGTCAACAAGGACCCAAAAAATAGTCTTCATTTATTGTCTAACATTAATGTTGAAGTTAATGCAAATAATTTGGTTTTGAAACTTTCATCAAACTCGGGTGAGCGACTCTAAATCTCCTGGCTTCTTAGGTTGGTGAAGAGGTGAGAGAAGGTGTTGAGGATAAAGTGATCGTTGGGGAAAATCCTGACAGTTGGAAAATGTTACCATAAATTAGTTTAGTTTGTATATGCGAAAAGGTAAAAGAAACGAGCCTGTACTGAAACCTAAGCACCTTCTCAGCCTGAGGGTGGCATGACTAGATCCTTTGGGGCTTAGAAGTGTCAACAAGTATTGCTCTTCAGAAGGAAGAGAGGCTTGGGTTATTGTAAAGAAATTGGGTTGAAAGCAGTGGCAGTTGATGATTCTGTCATCGATCCAAGTGTAGAGCTAGATCTTTGAAGACATGAATGATGGCTTGGATGTAGATCTCGTTAGGGTTAACTCAAACCCCATCATCTCTATATGATTATTATGGGTATATGAACATTAGAGGATATGTTTCTATCTAGAAACGAAAGGCTCTTCGTGACGTGTCCTATAATCACCGTCCAAATTTTTCTCTAATCCAAGAAAGTTAGAAATCTTACCCTCATTTTTTGGCAAGTCTTGTGGTCTTGGGAGAGGGTGGTATATGGATTTTATTGAAGCTACTAATAGATCAGAAGGGATCATTTCTGGTTAGAAGTTGGATTCTTTTGTAATGAAGTCAATCAAGAAGCTGAATCCTGATCTAGTTTAGAGAGGTACCATGTCCCAATTCCATCTGGACTGCCACATAATAAATGTTTATGCCCCCTGCTTCAGCTTTTTTTGGGAAGAAATTGCAGATAAAGTGAGGTTAAAAAAGGTTTTCTTTATAGTTGAGGAATTTAATACAGTCATGGATGCTCGGGAGAGATCTGAAGTAGGTTCGGTATTTGGGGATATAAAGGAATTTAATTATTTTGTGTGAAATGGAGGAAAATTGATCTCCTTCTAAGTGGAGGCAGGTTTATCTGGTTTGGTCCTGGTTCTAAAGGATCAAGGCTAGACAGATTCTTAATTTCTCTTGAGGTTCTGGCCTGCTTGGGAACCCTTTCTCAGTCTAGTCGGGATAGATGCTTGTTAGATCACAAACCAATATTGTTAGCTAACAAGGCAGTAGATTGAGGGCCTAGACCTTTCAAATTTATAAATGCTTGGACAGATCATCCAACATTTTTAAAGGATATCCAGACATATTGGGAGTCTTATGTTGTTCAGGGATCCCTAAACTATGTTCTTTGGTTTAAATCGAAATCTCTTAAACAAGATCTTAAGTGATGGAATTTTAATGTTTTTGGTTCTATGGAGAAATAAATAGAAGATCTCGAGAAGGAAATTGCTTCTCTAGATGCCTTGGTGGAAGAAAGATCATTATTACCTGCAAAATTAAGCAACACATCCCTCTCAAAAGTTAAACTTATACAGAAAATAAAGTTGTTATCTAAGGTTTTGAGTCAAAAGGAAAAGCCCACTTGGGTGAAGGAAGGGGACGGATGCTCCATACTTTCCCATATATTAGCAAATTTCAAAAGGTCCAAAAAGATGATCTCTCAGATTTATCATAATGGTGGCTGAGTGGTGAGTCCCGATTATATTAAGGAATTAGATGTCTCTCATTCTCTGACATATTCAAACAATCATCCTGCTCCAAAATTGATATCTCTCAATTTCCATTTAAGGTCTTCTCTAAGGTCAAGCTGATTCCCTAGAATGTCCTTGTTCTAAAATGTAAGTTTCATTGGCCCTTAAAGACTGTAAAGGTGATAAGTGTCCTGGGCCTGATGGATATTTTATGAAATTCTTCCAAATTGGGTGGATTTTTTTGAAGAAGGATATCATGGCTTTTTTGAATCACTTTTACCTTTTTATGAAGCTAGGAAAAGGTTTGAGTTCTTCCTTTATCAATTTAATCCCAAATTGGACAATCTTTAAAGGTATAATGATTATAGACCTATAAGTTTGGTAAAGGGCCCTACAAGATCTTGACCAAATTTTGGTTGCAAGAGTAAAAAGGGTGTTGGATGGTCTAGTTCATGATGTTCAATCATGGTTCACTGGGAGTAGGCGGATCATAGATTGGGTTCTAATAGCTTCAGAAGTAGTTCAATAAGAAAAAAATTATGGAGAAGAGGTCACCCTTTTCAAGTCTGATTTAGAAACAGGCCTATGACAATGTGAATTTGGATTTTTTTCTTCAAGATTTTGAAGAGAGTGGCCTTTGGGTCTAGATGGCAGGTTTGGCTTTAAGGTTGTTTTAAGGCAAGGGTCTTTATTCT
Organism: Erodium trifolium; assembly: GCA_036897425.1. Taxonomy (NCBI): domain Eukaryota; kingdom Viridiplantae; phylum Streptophyta; class Magnoliopsida; order Geraniales; family Geraniaceae; genus Erodium; species Erodium trifolium. The sequence goes on along the minus strand of JAYMTN010002747.1, from coordinate 806 downwards.
TACCAATGGAACACCCCCCCCCCTAGTGTCCCATTTGCAATTTGCAGATAACACTTTGATCTTCATCTAAAGGAATTTGGATGAAGTCGAAAAATTAAAGTCCTCCCTTAAAGCTTTTCATTTAGGTTAAGGTATGAAAATAAACTTCCACAAATCTAAAATAGTGTTGTTCAATCCTAATGTGATCTCTGTAGATGCTATTGTGGGAATCTATGGTTGCAACTTTACCACCCTTCCCATGGACTTCTTGGGGTTCAAATTAGGGTCAAACCCAAGAATACTGAAATCTTGAGACAATTATCTCTAGGTACAAGAAAAGATCAAGTCTTAGGCAAGAAAGTTGTTACTCTCTGGGGGTGGGAGGTAGGATCACTTTGATCAAATCCTCACTTGGGGTCCTGCCTCTCTATTTTATGTCTTTGCTGAGGGCTTCATATGAGGTTATTAAAGAACTAGAAATGGGGCAAATGAGGTTTTTATAGAATGGGTCTATGGTAGGCTAGGTGCTACCAAGTAGAGACTTGGTAGAATCTATTAGCTTATTGAAAACAAATTTAGAAGGGCTGCTGATTTTTGGCTTGATAGTGCTTGAGTTTTAGAACTTAGGAGAAGGTCAAGGGTCTATGAAAAGAAACAAGCAAGGGAATTGCATCAATGCCTTTTTTCGGGTTTCTCTTGAGGGGGATATAGAGGACTCATTGGTTTGGCTTCCTTGTCTAAGAGTTTCTTACTCAAAAGGGTGTACTAGTTAGGGTTAAATACAAATACATACCCGCAACTTGTAGCGATTGACTGATACCTACCCT
>JAYMTN010002746.1:0-10665 GCA_036897425.1 Erodium trifolium | reverse complement strand
TTACTTAGATTATGATTTCGTAATAAACGAAATGTATTCGTTACAAAATCGAGTTGTCCCTGTTAACAAACCACACAATAATACACAATCCACATTCGGGATTTACAGCTTATGCCGTGAACAGTGGTTCGCACCTGAGTCCGAATATATATGTTTATATATATAAATGATGCCCTAAAATCTGAGGGGTGCACTCTTTTTTCTTTGCTTTTCGGTGACCCTGACTACACTCTCTCTCTCTCTGTTCATCCCCATTTTTTTTTCTTTAAGAACCGAAGCTTTCTCTTCGTCTTCCAAATACTCTCTGTTCACACTATCTTCGTAGTTTAGCTAGCTTCACTGAATCTTCTCTGTTTCGTTGCTTTGGGGAGGTGATGGTCGTGTCTTCTTCAGGTGAGTTAAGGTTTAAGGATGTTTTTATCCATAAGTAGCAGCTAGCTTTACTAAAAATGATGTTTTAATTTATTTTCTTGTTCCTATTTGACCGTACATTCGTTTTGGAGGGAAATATCAGTGTGATTTCGTACCAGCAACAAGTTGATTAGAGAAAAAGAATCGTACCCACAACAACATTTTCGAATTTTATGATCTTTGTGCAAAAAAGTTTACTTTTTTATCGGTGATTTTGTGCTTGTTTTGTTCCTATTTGGGTTTGTGACTCTCTGTGTGTCTTGTTGGGTTGAAGTTACTGACTTGGTTCTTTTGGAACCAGCTTGAAGTTTTGGGGAGTTTTGAAGGGGGAGTGTTCATGGACGCGAAGGAGGCATTGGCCGCCAACGGCGGCGGCGAGATTGGGTTGCAGGAGAAGAGAACATTAACCGGCGGAGACAGAGACGTGGTGGTTATGATCTCCGGCGAGGAAGGGGTAAAGCAGGTTCCGGAGGGCAAAGATGGGAAAGACCCACAAGCAAAACCACCGGCGGAGTCCAGTTCCCGGCCGCCGAAGTCGGCGCCGGTGAGCTGCCCTTCGCCGGAGAGAGCCATGTTCTGTCCAAGCCCCAATAAGCCCCCCAAAATCCCAACACCAAATGAGACACTTTTGAGGAGGAGATCCCTTGCAAGGTCGGTATTTTCAAAACCCAAGTCCAGATTTGGGGAGCAACCTGTTTCGATCGACTCCAACGTGCTTGAAGAGCACAATGAGGCGTCTCTTCGAGAACAATTCGGCACCAACTCTCAGAGAAACTCCCTGAGGAACTCTCTGAGAAGAGGCTCACCCAATAACCAATCCTCGTCGTTAAGGACACTGTCCATCGCCACCGCCTCCCCGGGAAGGGCAGGATTGGATGAGGCCGAGGAGATTTACAGGAAGGTGAGTGAGCACAAAGAGAAGACGAATAGAGTCACCACCAAAGTTGTGATTGAATGTATAGCTCTTTTGATCCTCGTGGGCGTATTAGCAGCTAGCTTAACGGTCCCCGAACTCGAAAGCTATGTGATTTGGGGATTAGAAGTTTGGAAATGGTGTGTCCTTGTGTTAGTGACTTTTTGTGGCCTCTTGGTCACAAACTGGTTCATGAACGTAGTTGTGTTCTTAATCGAAAAGAACTACTTGCTCAAGAACAAAGTCCTCTACTTTGTCTACGGATTGAAGCAGAGTGTTCAAGTCTTCATCTGGCTCTGGTTAGTTTTCTTAACATGGGTTTTGTTGTTTAATCACGGGGTTAAGCGATCAAAACTTGCTACCAAGATCCTTAACTACGTTACTTGGACACTTGTTTCGATCATGATCTCATCGTTTCTATGGCTGGTTAAGACATTGTTGATCAAGATCTTGGCTTCTAATTTCCAGCTCAATCGGTTCTTCGATAGAACACAAGAATCGATCTTTAACCACTACGTTCTGCAGACCTTATCGGGCCCTCCATTGATAGAGGAAGCTGAGAGGGTTGGGAGGACACCGAGCATAGGCCAGTTGAGTGTGAATAGTGTCAAGAAGGGTAAAGGAGGCAAGGAGAAGAAGAAGAAGGAGGTTATCGACATGTATACTCTTCATAAGATGAAACAAGGGAAGGTTTCTTCTTGGTACATGAAGACCTTAGTTGATGCAGTTACAAGCTCGGGGTTGACCATGGCTAATACGTTGCAGAACTTTGATGATGGAGAAGAAGGTCAGCGTGAGATCTCTAGTGAAATGGAAGCCACTGCTGCTGCTTATCAGATCTTCAAGAACGTTGCTCAACCTAGTGCCAAGTGAGACGCGTTGATCATGGTTTAATCTTAATTTCCCGCTTAGATTAGCCACTAATTGTGTTGTCTTATGAGCAGGTACATTGAAGAAGAAGATCTGTTGAGGTTCATGATTAAGGAAGAGGTTGAAATTGTAATGCCATTATTCGAAGGAGCTGACACTGGACGGATCGATCTGAAATCTCTAACCAATTGGGTGGTAAGATCTTCTTTTAATCTTATTTCCTCGGATTTACTCTTCGTTCTGCTTATGATAGCTAAGCATGACTAGTAATAGTTATTTGTGATAATTGCAAAAAAAAAAAAAAAAAAACACAATGATGTATTCATTTTTTACAATTTGCAACCATGAATGGTAATAATTATTTGTAAAAATTGAAAAAAAAAAAAAAAAAAAAAACACAATGATGTATTCACTTCTTACAACTTGTAACCCTCTTTTTTATAATTTTAAAAATGTGTTTGAACTTGTTTTTTTGTTGCACTTTGTTTAAATTAGTTTCTAGATGCTATTTTGTTCTTGAAAGTTAATAATTAAAGAACATAAAATCTAAATGTTCACATCCCTTAGATTTCTACTCTGTATGATACAAAGAGAGAGAAAATTAAAGGATATGAAAATTTGGATGATTTGTTTTTACTTATTATTTTTAAATTTATTTTATAAGGGTAAAATCGTCATTTTTATATAAATTGTAATGAAAAGACAAGTTCCAAGTACCTTTTTTTTGTGATTATAAAAAAAAACTACAAGTTGTAAAATATGGATACCTCAGGGTACTTTCTTGCAATTATCCCTAGTCATTTTATAACAGGTTCTTATTCTCGATCTTACTGAAAACAAAACCAACTTCAGTCATAGGATGTTTTGGGTAGATGTTAGTTGACAACCTAGTACTGTGTCTAAAATGAGTGCTAATAGTGTGTCTGAAATGAGTTGCTAATTGTTCCATATCTACTTGTGCTCCTTGATTCCTTTTAGCAAGCATGTATACTAAAACCCAGTTCCGAGTCCTCTGCGCACTTTCAGTTCGTCTTCAGTATAAAAAACAAGAGATAATTGCAAAAACCGACTCTTTTTGCAAATTGGTACCATCTCCTACTAACTTTTGCCAGTTGATACCGTGAACAACGAAGTGGGGTATATTTGGTCACGTGACATACCCATAACTTCCCCAATTTTTTTTAAAATACCGATTTTACCCGTCAACATACAAAATATTTTTTCAATTAAAATAAATTGCTTATTTTTATAGTTTTTGTCAGATGACATCTAAAATATATAAAATATTCTTTCAATTAAAATAATATATTTGCCTTTTTAATTATTTTAGGGATCAAAATTACTTATTTGGAGGGGTACTTTTGTCCTTTCTTTGTTTTTTTACTTTGTCATTCACGGCGCAGAAAATAAATTTTGGTGCAAACTTGCAAATATTTTTAGATAACATTATCAATTTGCAAAAAAGAGTGTAAACCACACAGTCGGATTTTGCAATGATCCCTTAAATTGTTACAAGGAGTAGTTGTTCAGAGTGTTTACTTTTGTCATAAGAGTAGAGATTAGGCTTCATGAACTTAGTACAATGAACAATAGGGATACTATTTATTATACATCAAGCTTAAAATGAAAACTAAGAACTTATTTGGGCCATTAGATCAAGAGGATCCAATGGCCCATGCTTTTCGAGGTTTTATTAATAATAAAAGATAGATTCAAAATTCTGCAATTTATTTATTTTAAAATCTGAATCATCTATTAAATCGATCTAATAGCTTAGATGGGTTCTTAGTTTTCATTTCAAGGTTAGTTTTACATCTGATTGTCGGCCCATAATGATATCAATCCTCGAAAACTCTCCAAAATTGTTTTATGCAGGTCAAGGTATACCAAGGCCGCAAAGCACTTGCACACTCATTAAGCGACACCAAAACAGCCGTGAAGCAATTAAACAAACTAATCTCCGGGATCTTAGTCGTTCTCAGTATCATTCTATGGCTTCTTTTAACAGAAATCGCAACAACGAAGCTCCTTGTGCTGCTCTCATCGCAGCTCGTAGTGGCTGCTTTTATATTCGGTAACACGTGCAAGACCATCTTCGAAGCCATCATTTTCGTGTTTGTGATGCACCCGTACGATGTCGGGGATCGATGTGTGATCGATGGAGTCGCGGTAAAACTCGCTATGCATTCACGAAACTCGATATATTTGCTTTTTTTTTCTTTTTTTTTACATTTAACGAGTTTTTGTGTTAAACAGTTGATGGTGGAGGAGATGAATATCTTGAACACTGTGTTCTTGACACTCAGTAACGAGAAGGTGTACTACCCGAACTCTGTCTTGTCTACCAAACCGATAAGCAATTATTATAGGAGTCCCGATATGGGCGATACTGTGGATTTCTCTATTGCCTTTACCACGCCGGTGGAGAAGATTGCGCTGTTCAAAGAGCGTATCAAGAAGTGAGTTTTGCTTGCTTGATTATTCTTTTTCGGTTTAGTTACATCTAATTTTACACGTTTTTCACTTAGTTTCCCAAATTCTAAATTCGTTCTGCAGCTTCCTAGGTTTTAAAAAAAATCACACATTTCCTTTTGCTATAAAATGACGAAAATGCCCATTGACCGGACCCTATTCTCAAAAGGAGACCTTAACTATCCAAAACATTTTGGTTAGATGTAAAAAAAAACGGTTGAGTTGATGTAAATAAAAAAAATGAAACATTTTTTGACCCTAATAGTCATTTTTTTTGTGATATGAAAAACTACAAAAAATGATATTTTCTGATATTATGGTCAAGGGTATTTATGTCATTTTGCGGCTACCCAGGTTAAAAAAATCACACAGCTCCTTGACTATCCAAAAACATTTTGATCAGCTGTAAAAAACGATTGGATAGATGTAGAAAGACGAAAAAAATGACACCTTTAGACGTTAGTGTCAAGGATACTTTCGTCATCTTTGGGATGTAAAAAGACGGAACAACATGATATCTTCCAACAAAAAATTAAGGGTAGTAATGTGTAATGTACCTTCATTGTTTTCAGTTTTCACCATACTTGTGAACGAATGAAGTTGTATTGATGGACCTGCATGAGCTATTTTGCAGGTACTTTCTCGAGAACTCGCAGCACTGGCATCCGAACCATAGCGTGGTGGTGAAGGAGATCGAGAACGTGAACAAGTTGAAGATGGCTGTGTATCCGAACCACACCATGAACTTCCAAGACTGGGGGGAGAAGAACAAGAGAAGAACCGAGCTTGTCCTCGAGATGAAGAGGATATTCGAGGAGCTGAATATCAAGTACAATCTTCTTCACCAAGAAGTTCGTCTCGCCCAGGTTCGGCCCGAAACTGGTTTGCAGAACTTGTAATTGTTGTAGTTTCAAGCGCAAGGAAGCTATTGTTGTGTTAGCTTCACTGAGTTAATGTTCTGGGCTTCTTAAGACAGTAGTTTTACTTAGTTGAGAGACAGGAACTTGATGTATGGTACGAGTTTGTGTCGTTAGAACATTTCCTCGTGTCCTTTATTTTTCATTTTAATTTTTTTCTGTTTTAATTTGTTTCACTAGTGCTTGAGCTTGACTTCATTCTTTTGTTACTTATGTTATGTTCAATTCTTTTCTTATGTCATGTTCAATTCTTTTCGAGGCCAAACCGAAACAGTTCTAAGGGCACTTTGCTGTCTGGTTTTTGCCAAAAGTTGAGTTTTTAGTTGAGTTAATTCTTTAGTATCAAAAGATGCTCAGCGACATCATGATAGATACGAGCAATGCCCTGAGCATGATGGTAAAACCTATTGGTGAGAGAGTCATTTGATTCTTCGTTTCCCCGCTAGACCACAATAGGGGCATGAAGCCCCCGTCTTTTCCTTCGACCGTTGTTCCTCCTTGTCGTGCTTTATCCCGATACACAGTTGAAAACGCTCATTTCCACTACATGCAAATCTGGGTATGCACCTACAACTTCTGCTTTGAGATTTGGACAGGGGCATTTAGCCTGTTGGAGTCGAACCCCCTTGATCGAGGAAGAACTTAAGGACCAAAAAAGGCAGAAACCCTAGCATGCCTTCGTAGGGTCGAACACCCCAGCTTGCCATAATGACATATGACAATTCCTCACCATATTCAGATCACTCCATCCGAATAGGGACCAAGGTGTTTATTAAACAATCGAATATCGTTGGATTTTTTTGATTCATATGCTTAGTTATATGTTTATATTATTGTTGATTATTTCACGCTTGTATTGCAATATTAGTTCGATTACTTCGGTCCTGAGAACCATCCATAGGGGTTGTAAACTACAATCCGAACGTAAACACTTTTTTTTTTTTGTTATCATACATTTGATACTCCTTATCTCTAATTGTAACTTTCATGTTAGGGAACAAAATCGAATGTGACATAAATAAATATTTAATTTTAGGAATTGATTAATGTATCTTTTTCTCGGATGCTTACGTGGCAAAACATTATGGCTAAGGTATTTGTGACCCAACTGGTAAGACGGCTTATCGTCGGTAATAAAGCCACGAGGAGGATAAGGTTATCCCCCAAGTCTAGGTGGAGAAACCGCCACGTCAGATGAAAGCAAACCGACACGTCAGCACAAAATCTCCGATATCCTCACTATCTAACCCTTTCTCTGCTCATCCTCCTCTTCCTCTTCACTCACTCCACAGAGACCTCGAGAACCAGCTCCAATGGCGGCGATTACAACGACGATCCCGATGACCTGCGCCACCCTAAAGATGTCCCCTTTCAACCCATCTCCGGCGACCCTTTCTCGGCCGGCGGCGCCAAGGGCCGGCAGGCTCAGAGTCAGAGCCTCCCTCAAGGAAAAGGCCGTGACGGGTCTCACGGCGGCGGCATTGACGGCCTCCATGGTCATCCCCGACGTCGCCGAGGCGGCGGAGTCCGGCGCCCTCCCCCCTTCCCTCAAAAACTTCCTCCTCAGCATCGTCGCCGGCGGGGGCGTCCTCACAGCCCTTATCGAGGCCGCTCTCTGAGTCTCCAACTTCGACCCCGTCAACCGAACCTGACGATCGGAGCCTCCCGGCAAGGTCAAAATTGTAATTTCAATTTTATGATTTCTATTTTAGTGTATCGAATCTGAGCTTGGGATTATATGTCAATACTTAGAATTTCATGAAACTCAGAACCAGAAATGAAATAAAAATTGCGTCTTGAACATGGAATTGGGGGAATTGTGCTTGATTTGATTTTGATTGTAGATAGAGCTATGAACAAACCCAATGATGAACTAATGCTAAAACACCCACATAGTACTTAACAATTTGTATGATTCATTGTCTTGTTTTTGGATCCTCTGTGTCCTGTTCTTTGTTCTATACAGCAATTCCTCCCCCAAATCGTGTTGTAAGCTTAGTGACGATAGGCCACCCCGTGTCCATGGATGAATCTCGCATCCTCTTCTGTGTAGACGTGAGTCTCGTTGAGTAGCCTGAAACCAAAACCCAGCGGTCGAATTTGTGAGTTTTAAGGTTTAAGGTTTAGTTTATGAGAGTTCGAACTTACGAGGAGGATATGGTTTTGTTCATGGTAGCTGAGGAGATTAGGCAAGTCCCGCTTAGGTAGAGGAGCTCCCCGGTGATTCTCTCCTCAATCCTCTTGTCGATCTCCTCTGCATTTATAGATATTGGTTGATCCGATGCCTGAGATAAAATCATTACAACATAAACAAGTTAGGGTTTCTATTGGGAATGTTTGGAAGATTAGTTGATGAACTTGTGTTTTGGTTGAGTACCATGACCCATCCCCAAGTGTCCGCAAAGGATGGAACGTGAGCTGTGTAGGCCACAACATCTGAAAGAAATGTTTGGTTTTGATGTTAGAGACTTATCATACATATGGAGAAAGTAAGCAACAGGGTCTTGTTTTTGTTCGTAATCAAGACTTACACTTGAAGACTTGCTTGATTGTGTTGTATATAGATGAGAACACTTCCTTGTGGGTGAAAATCCCCGCCGGTCCTGCCTGCACGATGTTCCAAATTCAGGATCAGAAAGGCGTTTAAAGTGTATATCAACTCCTTCTTTAACGACGGTCTATTCCTAAAGGGCCCTTCGCTTTTAGGGCAGGCATTACCACCCACTAGCCCACTACCCCAGTAGATTACCCGACTCGAGGTTATGTATAAGATCGAGTTATTATAGGCCCTTCTTAATGAGGGCCGGTAACACTTTCCCTCGTGACCAAATAGCCCAATACACCTGTAAATTACAGGACTCGAGGTTTATGTATAAGATCGAGTTATTATAGGCCCCCTTAATGAGGGCCGGTAACACCTGCCCTCGTCAGGGTAGGCCCCATCTTAACAAGGACCGGTAACACCTGCCCTCATGACCTTGAACCCACCGTCATGAGGGCACGTGTTACCAGCCCATTGGCCCAATGCACCAGTAGTTTACCCGACTCGAAACCTATCTATAACATCAAGTTAGTTAAGCCCACCTGAGTGACAAAAATGCCATTATCATTGAGCTTAGGCTTGAGAATGTTCTGATAGAAAGACTTAGTGTATAGTTGATAGCAAGGCCCTCCTTCCACCGGGTCAGCCAAGTCTCCTACTATTATATCATACTTCTCTCTCCTCCTCTCCAGCTCAGCCCTTCATTAACCATTACAAAACCACATCATTAGTGTTAATTAATTATGCGATTAAAAACACTAATTAAGTAGTTGCTTACTTGGCATCATTGATCACAAGATCAAGCCTCTTGTTGGAGAATGCTTCCTTGTTCACCGTCAAGTATCTCCGGCAGAAACTAACCACCTCCTGCGATTAGTGGCATCGATTAGTCTTAATCGTCGATGACTAGTGTTCGATTAGGGAGATTAAGTTACTGATAATTTGTAATTATATATATACCTGGTCTATGTCACACATGACCACAGATTGTAACGAGCTGTGCTTGAAGGCTTCTCTAGCAGCAGAGCCTTCACCTCCACCCATTATGAACATGGATTTGGGGCTGCATTAATAAAAATTAATCATAAGAATATAAACAATTAAGAGGATAATTATAAAAATAGTATATTGAGATGTTTATTTTTGTAACTTAGCCATCTTTAATGATGATAAAATGTGTAATTAACTTGATTTTTTATTACACTTATTATAATTTGTTTCAAAATGACGATTTTACCCTTAAAAGTTAGAATTTCAAAAATAGTAAAAAACTTCAAATTTTCACATCTTTTAAATTTCTTACCCTCTACGATACAAAGAGGAATGAGAATGAAAATTTGAATCTAAATTGTAAGGGTATAATCGTCATTTTTATATAAATTGCAAAAAAAAAGACAAATTGTGAGTAATACAAATTACAAAAAACGAATACATCGTATTATTATTTTTTTGTAATTATTCCTAATAATTATTATAACAAACAAATATATATATTTGTACACAATAATATATTATTAAAAAAGACTCACTTGGGATGACACAAAAGAGCAGGATGGATCAAACATTCATGATAAATAAACTCATCAAGCTCTGCACTCTGCATCTTCCCATCAATCACAAGCACCTGCACAATGCAACATGCATTGTAAAATTCACACCAAATAAATAAATATAACGAATAACGTTACGTTCAACTGATAAGATTGATGTTTATGAAGTCTAATCCGATATTATTAGCATCCGATTCAAAAAGAAATTAAAAATCACCTTGCCAAAATGCTTGGTGTCAAGAAGAGCAATGTCCTGGTACTCGCTGGTTCCTTTGTGCAGAACACTGTTAATTGAAAAAAAATAAGGATTTGGTTACATGATGATTCAATATAATTAATTGGGTATTATATTTAATTAGGTTCGATTTTCATATAAGTACTATACCTAAAGAATTTGGTCTGGATGGTACCTGATTTTCACATATTCCCAGTTATTTTAAGGTAACGCAAATTTTTTGGAAATAGATAATACCGTCCAAACTATTTTTTTGTTAAGGTAGTCATGTGAAAATCGAGATTGGTACCTGTTGAGAGAAAAAGACCATTTGAGGTCATCGGCGATCTCTTCCTCGTACCAGGAGCTCTCCTGGCGGTGCCGGCCGTTTTGGTTGACTCCGGCGAGGTCTATGTTGCAAGGTTGTGAGAACCCGTTGACTGCAGGCAAGAACTCGACGGCCTCTCCCATTTTCAGACAAGATTATGTGAACTGTGGCTTATGTTGTGGTCGGAAGATGAAAGCTAGGTGTGGAGTGGTGAAGGGATATGACCCAAGTGCATGGGTTTTTATAATGTTCACAAGGATATTTAAATAATTTGATATAATAGGCAACTTGAAAAGAAAAAAAAAAACATCAGAAAGCAACATTACTTTTCACTCAGAAGCAATAATGCCAGTAAAAGCCCCTACTGTGAGAGGTCGATTTCTTAGGGTTTATTTGTGTTAGAGTTTAGAGTTTATTTCAAGTAAACAAGTATTTTCTATTTTAGTTC
>JAYMTN010002745.1:0-10665 GCA_036897425.1 Erodium trifolium | reverse complement strand
GGGTGTAACACCGTCACGTCTCATCTTCGGCTTGGACTGAGATTGGGGCGTGACAATCTACCTTTTGAGTATCTTGGTTTCTTATTGGGTGCTAACCCTCGGAGGAAAAGAACTTGGGAGCCTGTTATCTGTAAATTCATGAAAAAGTTAAGCCTCTGGCAAGCTAAAGCCAAATCTTTTGGGGCAGAGTCACCTTGGTCAAGTCCTCTCTCACTTCCCTTCCTCATTATTATATGTCTTTGTTTAAAGCCCCAAAAAGTGTGATTTTAGAAATGGAAAAGTGGCAGAGGAGGTTCTTGTGGAATGACACCATTTCTAAAAAAGTGTTACATAAGATCAAGTGGAATCTCATTTGTAGACCAAAGTGTGAAGGTGGTTTGGGTATTAAGAATTTGCATATCATGAACAAAGCACTTCTTGCAAGATGGTGGTGGAGATTTTCCTTAGAATCTGATTCTTTGTGGAAACAGTTGATCTGTGCAAAATACAATTGGGATTGTTCAGCTTGGGACTTATCCAAATTATTGTTGCAGAATGGTCAGAGTTTTATAAGGCATATTGAATCTCTTTTGGTCTGTCCAAAATTCTCTGAAGCTTTTGGAGTGGTGGGTATTCAGTGGTATGTGAATTCAGGTAATAGGGTTCTATTTTGGGAGGATAAATGGTTATGTGACACCCCACTAATGTTTGCTTTTCAAAGACTTTACCATCTCAGCACTCAGAAAAATTGTTTGATCTCTACTCATTGGTCTGATGGTGATTGGATTCTCATATTCAGAAGGGATTTGAGGGGGTGGGAATTAGACCAATTTCATAACCTTTGTGATCTAATGGACAACTTCAATGGTCTTTCTCCTGGTGATGATAAAGCTATTTGGATCCTAGATCAGAAGGGCTTTTCAGTTCATAAAATGTATGAGATTCTTGATGAGCCTAGACAGAATTCCTTGGATTGGCCTGGACTTCTTTGGGCTCCTATTCTCCCACCAAAAGTAGCTGCCTTTGCTTGGCTCATGTGTATGCAAGGTGTTCCCACAAAATGCTACCTTCTGGCCAGAGGTTTGTATACTAATGATATTTGGTGTTCTCTTTGTGGAGCTGAGCCTGAAGAATTGGATCACCTTTTTTTAGGTTGTGAGATCTCTTCTGTTGTCTGGAATTTATGCCTAGATTGGTGGGGTGTTAAAACTGCTGTTTGTGAATCAATTAAAGATTGGTTTATTGCTTGGAACTCCTTGATCACTGGTAAACCTAAAAAGCATTGGTCTATGCTCTCCTCAGTCATAATCTGGAGAATTTGGCTGAGTAGAAATGATGCCTTATTTAACAACTTGGAGCAGTATTCAGATCAGATTTTTCAACAAGTTCAAAGTGATTCCTACCAGCTGTTATGGGCTAACTTTAAGGAAGGGCAGTCGTTCTCCTTCATTTCTTGGTTGAATGCTCCTCAGAGTTGCTGTGTTGCCAGGAGGGTTGCCTTTTCCTGATGTTGGGGAAGCCTACTAGTTGTCTTGTGGCCCAAGGTTTCTTTTCAGGGATGTATTGCTCTCGAGGTTGTTCATTCTTGGGGGGCTTGGGGCAGGGTTTTGGGGTGGTATTGGGACTATGATGAGTTTGTAAGACTTGCTTTTTGGTTTTGGTTGGTTGTAGACCTTTTGTTTGATGTGTGTGGGTTAACCTTTTAGTTTTCTGTTTACCTTGAACCTTTCTTTGTGTGTGGGTAGAATTCCATAGGTTGAGTGTTCATGTTGTTAGCCTTTTGTACCAGTTTCCTCTCTGTTGTTGTATTGGAAAGGTTTTGGCTTTCTTGTTTTGTTTGGTTTATTTTGACAAGTGATAGGTGGCATGTGGGAGGTGTTTATTTTGGTTGCTGATGGTGTGAAGGTGTGGAGGAGGTGTTTATTTTGGTTGCTGATGGTGTGAAGGTGTGGAGGTATTTGTTTCCATTGTTCAAGGTTTGAAGCAGTGACCAGTTGTGGTGCTATCTTTGGTGGTTGCAGGTCTATTGGCTACTGTTATTTACATGAGTTATCTGTTTGTGTTTTAGGTTTGGAAAGGGTTTGATGACTTTGTTAGGTTTGTAATTGCAGTTGGGTTCTGTAAGGGTGTTAGGGTTTTTTAGTAGTTTGCTTGAGGAGGAAGCTACCTCTTCTTAACATAATCTGTTTGTATGGATGGTTTGTAATGTGCTTGGAGGCTTGTCCTTGGCCCAGTCTTCTATTTCGAAGGCTTGGTTAATAATATTCAAAAATTGCTGAACAAAAAAAAAAGGTGTATGGATCGGATTTTAGTTGCAGGGTGCTTAAGATTTGATTCGGTTTCCAGTATCCACTTTATTTTTAAGAGGGATAAAACCAGGAACTAATCATCGTCAAGGTGTACCGCTCAAGAACTTGCTGTTGACTTATTAGTCGATCTATTCAGCACGGTAAACTTAAGGTAATTACACAAACTAACATTTCCCGTTAGAGATGACAGAAAACGTTTTTGAGTTTTTGAGTTCAGTAGTCATATTGCAGTTAGTTCTTGGAATTCCATCTCTAAAGAAAAATGTTAGTTTGTGTATTTATCTTAAGTATACGGGCCTGTTCTGATCGACTAATAAGTCAACAGTCGTTCTTGAGATTTACAAGTTGGGGATAGGTAGTACCTAGAGTTTTTCCTTTAAGATATGGGATTGTTTGAGACTTGATTTGCATGCGTTGAACATCGGTTTTGAATTTTATGCCTGATTGAACTTGAAGTAAATAATTCTTTTTGTATTTAACGGTTTCATGATTAAAACATTACACACTTGGAAAATAGAAACTATTACGAACAAGATCTTGGAAAAAGAGTCAAGTAACAAAGAGTTATTCAGTTTGTACTAAAAGAATATTGAAACAAGATCTTGGATTAGTTTGTATGTTCTTAGTCTGTGGTCTTTGGTTCTAAAATTGCAGCAACAATTGCAATATCTGAAATGCAATTTAGGAGGGTTGCCTCCGTCCTTCATCGATTTTGTTTCTTTTCATTTTATTAAATGTTTTGTGTTCAAAGTTAGGAAATTTAAGATGACTGAAATGCTCTCCTTCTCATCCTTTTACTCTGAAATGCTTATTTTCTATAGTGAATGTTGTAGTATAGTTTCATCATTTGGTAAGGAGGCATTTCAAGGTTTAGAAGCAGTCAAGGCGAGAGAGGCTGGTCATGCTCTTCATGCATCTAAAACCAAGGAGGTCGTAAGGGTGCTGTTCCGGCAAGTTGACGACTTTGGCAAAAGGTTCCGATTAACCTTGTCTTTCCAAGTTTACTACATAGGTGACTCGGAAGAAGGGAGGGACTGGGTCCTCCAATATTGTCTGAGTTGCTCCGGCAAAGGACAGAGGAGCAGCGTTTGTACCTCAGGACTCATAAGCCAAGTTAGTTTAGGCGATAGGTGGAAGCAAAAGGGATGTTCGTCGGTACCGTTCTAGTTTAGAGAAAGAGGTTGCCTTGGTGAATCCAGGTCAATCTATGTGTTTGGAGGAATAAGACGACGAAATTTTTGTTTGCAACTTACCTTTTGAGTCTTTCAAGACCTTCGGAATGTATTCATCCCGCATGGTCATATTGTGTTTGCGCCTGTTCTCAAGCGACCAAATCGCAATGGCCGATACTTTGGGTTTATTCGTTTTAAATCCAAAGAAGTTGTTGTTTAGGCTGTTGATGGTTTAAAATTAATGGCTTCAGCCTCTTTGTGGCCGTTGTACGGCGTCGAAAGCAGAAGGAAGTGGCTTCATAGGGCAACTCCGATACAGGCGGTACCACGAGCCCTCTGTCCCACACATCTATCCAGAAGGAAGTGTAGTTCACCGGTTCCACCGAATGCTCCTATCTCTCGGCAAAGATCGTGTGAGTGTGCAGTTATGCTTCGGATGCTTCGCCATAGAATAGATCGACCCAGTTCCCCTTCTTTTCCGGTGCACTCGCTTTATATCTCCGACACACAAGGAAGGACGCGGTGGGAAGGAAGGAGCCCTAGCCTCTGTCCGGCCGGTCATTCCGCTGGCATCTTGCATTCACGCCTCCCTTTGACTGCCACTCGGGGATGTAGTTGTAGATAGGTTAGTCTTAGTGGGTCCTTGGCTCCACCTCTTATCTCCTTCTACGACATGCTGTTGTCGTCGCCATATTCCATATGTCACTTAGTCATCTCTGCCTTGCTGCGGGTCAAGCACCTCCGAAAGAAAGGGAGGACTTCATTCAGTGACTTCGCGATCGCCCTCTAAACGATCAAAATAAGGTAAAGCTTGAAGATAGGTTTTGTACTCTATTAATTTCTCAGTCCCTCTAGTCGGGTGGGCGCCGGCCGGTCTTTCGACCAGATCCCCCTAAAAACCGTACGTGCGGGTCTCCCCGCATGCGGCTCACGCCATTCGAGGTGGCCCAGCATTCATTCGCAAATCCTGTAGCGAAATTTAGACTCCTCGACCTCGGAAGCGAAGCTAATTCGCGTGTAGGCAGCGCTGTCTGTCGTACCCTTGACTCTATCTATTCATTTAATTAGCTTTCAACCTTTTTTTAGATAGGCTCGCTCCCTCTTTTTCTTCTCTTTACTCCATACTTCTCTAATTCGAATAGGGGAAAAGCCTTCCATTTCCATCAAATGACCCGGCCTCCCCTGGCTCTTCCACCGTCCGGGCTCCCCTTCCTCCCTATGCTCCCCCGACGCAGGCCTACCACGCTTCGCGCCTGCGGCGTTTTCGCCAGACGGTCTTTGCCAGTAGTGCCATCCTCCCCGCTGGCTGTATGGGCGGGTTGTCCCTCGCTGCTGCCTTCCGTTAGGCTATGGATTAGAGGCAACTTTTCTTTGTGAGACAGCAGGCGGGTTACACGTTCCACTGTGCCGAGATGTGAGGTGCAGGTGGTGATGATCACCCCGGGGTATGCGCTAGCGCCCTTGACAGGCACTCCAGGACCCGCCAACGCTCATGAAAACCCGGGTCTCGGTCCTCCCCGACCGGAGGTGTGGATAACGAGGCCACCTTCACAACCTTCTCCCTTCTGTCCCTATGTTGTAGTAAGGTAGGGCAGTTCGCTTGAGTTGCTCAACCGCCCCTTAGCCCGGTGCTCATGACACGCTACGGAACCTCCACCGTGCCGGGGGACCAAGCAGGGCATAGCTAGCGGCATAGGAGCCGACTCGGCGTCAGCGGCTTCGTGCCGCACTGGAGTAATCCAATATGTGGTTCCGCACGTTCCACCACTTCTCCGTTCATTTCCAATACTGATCGTAAAACACCATGAGCAGCAGGATGTTGAGGTCCGAAATTCGAAGTGAAATTTTTGATTTGCCTGTTCCTAGTCGTCATGGGAAAGAAAGGGTCCGAAGGAGATAAATATATGATTCCCTGAGAGCTTGTCCAGTACTACCAGTACCAGAAATGCATCTCCTTGCGTGCGAGAGACTGATATGCAGCCCTTATTCCCGGCTTTGTTTAGCCCGAGAGTTTCGTTTGCTCTTTCTACTTTTACTTGAAATCCTATTCATCCTCTATACTGCTATAACCAGGAGCAGGGTACGTGGCAAGATTACTGTCAAAGGCTGAGAGACTCGGGAATCGATGGGTCGCTTAAACGAAATGTTCGGAGCAGTCGTGTGAGCGACTCCCTGGTTGACTCATAGCTTGGTGGCCGGAGCGGATGAATCCAGTTCCTTTAAGCCTGTGATTTTTATCTGAGAAATGTTGATTAAGATTACAGGCTTAGAGTACTCTCAGTTAGTAGCTGTAAGATTTGCCCAAGGTTTGGTAAACGCTAGGTTGTAAAGCCAAGGTTTGAGCTTGGGCTTAAAAGACCAAGGTACCCAGTGACTCGAACGAAGTGAAGAGGTTTCACTTGGTCTCCGAACCAAGGGCGAGACGCCGCTAGCGTTGGAAAACAACCAAGGGTTTTTAGGATAGATACGGGGTTTAGCCAACCCAGCCTTGTCCAGTAACCATTCTGAATGGGCGTAAGAATCTAGTTGAAATGATTGACTTGTCTTAGCTCAAAAGCAGAGGTCAAGTACGGAACCTTCAACAGCAAAGCACATGAATTCGAGCAAGTCCCGTCGTTGATAGATAGAAAAAGACGTGTTTTCCACAAAGAAAGATTCCCGGGCTTTTCGAGGGTCAGAAAGACCGGTCTAGCACTCTCGCCCCAGGTACTCCACCCAAGCTTCTACATAGGCCGGGTAAGCAAAAGACATCGGTGCTTAAGCTCCTACTGCTTGATGTCGAATACAAAGCTCGAAATCCGGCTTACGCGCCACTGGATGTGACTGCTAGCAGCAAAGCAATAGGTCAAACTCGGGACATAGAAATTATCGCTTGATAGGACTACTTTCTCCGCCCCTTGTTCTAAAGTTCTAAATACGATGGATTCTTCCATCCTGGATCTTCAGCTTGTAAAATGAATCGGATCGTACTCTTCTCTTATAGCAGCTCTGGTAGGGGCGCCCTTACAACGTCATGATTCAATAGCAAACAACGAATGTTGGCTTGGCCATGGGACTCGTTTTCTTTACAGCACCGTCCCTTTTTTCTAACCTGGAAAGAAAGAAAAGAAAGCACTTCTCCCTTACATACCAGAGTTTGAGACTCGGGCTAGAGGATCCTGACTCTCCTCTCCAGGGGTATATGGACAGTCAGCTCGACATTCCCCCTTCAAAAAAATGGGGATATGGTTAGCCAGCCTCCCCTCTCTTTCTAAATCTGACCCTTCTATGTACCTGACACTGATTCCGGTAACAAGGGTTATACGTAGGAGTCTACTGACGCTGCGAACCGAGCCCAACTGCACTCCGTAGCCGTAGTAGCTTAGAGTCAGGCAGGTCTCACTAGACCGAGGCAAGCTCTCAGTAAGAGAAACCGGCTTCCGGGATTACACCACTCGTCACCTCGGACGAAACGAAAGAGAGGCCGTGTCTAATCGGGCTGAAAGGGATTTGAAATAGGCTTCAATCGAATCGATCATTAGCCCCGGAGGATGTCGCCTGTGCTCACAGGAGTAAGGTAAGTTGCCGCAAAAACCACTACAAAGGTAATCGAAAGAGAATAGATGCATCCCTCAGCACATAGCGAAGGATAAAAGCTAGAAAAGAATCAACCAACTCATTTAGCGGGGGCAGGATTTGAACCTACTAATTCACCAGCTGAGTCACTAGTTAATAGCGCTTGCGTGAACAAGTTCTTCTTTCATGTTGGATGACGGTAGAAAACTTCTACGATAGCCCCTACCTTCCTTAAGCTGACATTATTAGCATTAGCTGCACCAATAGCTGAGACTTGAACAAAGCTGCATTTCCTGCAGCCTAACTGAAATGAGATGAGCCTCCGAACCTCTCACTAATGAAAAGACAAGAAAGAGTCCAAATAAAAAGATAAAAAAGGATAAGAATCGAATGAGGAAATGGATTGAGCCCCGGATTGGAAAGTTCAGCCCTACCCTATATATAGTATATAGTAGAGTCTCTTTTCCCTATCTAAGCTATATCAACATAGCCAACTAGAAAACTCATCCGCTTGTCAATTCATTCTTGGTGTCAGACTCACTCGGAAATGATTGGTGTCAGAATTTTGCACTGATCAGGTGTGGGCTTAGAGTCTGCATCTTCATTACAGGTTGCGTATGGAGGAGATAAACCTTCATATTAAACTTCTGTTCCTATTACGCTTACGAGGAAGGGATTTCCTACCATCATCCCTGCATATCATAGACGTATGATATACAGAGGTGATGACAAGGCAGATAAGCTAGTTCAGTTCTACTTATCATTGTTTTCATTAGCAAGGTTTATACCCTTAGCTAAGAAAGTATCCTGAAAACGCTTGGGCTTAAAAAGACCAAGGATACTTTCGAAACAATTATAAGGCCTGCCGGTACACCCAAGGGTTACTGTTCTGGTAGTGATCCATATTTGGAAAACGAACAGCCAGTGATCCGAGAGTTTCTCGGAGAACTGAAACCTAAGCTAAGAAGCATTTTGCTTCGTTATCTGCCTAAGATCTCACGAATTCCTCTTTATCAAGGAATCTCGTGGGATCCCACATGGAAATCCGTACCTTCTTATCCAATTCTTTCGGATTGGGTTAAGGCTCTCCATTCTGGAGCCTCCCATATTAGAGAGAGAGCTAGTCATATTCTCAAGTGGCTTGATCAGCCCAAGCGACCAAAGGTTAAGATGTCGAATTCTCGATCAATCTTTCCTCTGATACGGCTTGAGATATGTTCTTTCTCTCATATAGTATAGTGGAATTTATCCACTCCCACTCGAAAGGTTGGACAACAAGTCCCGGCCTACTCTGGCCACATTTTCTTATACTAGGTATCCCTTTGACAATAAAGGGAATCAAAGGATCTCTGAGTGGAGCATGGAACAGTTTGATGCCTTTATTGGCCCTCAATTATTTCGTGTTCCACACAGAGATATGATACCTGGTTTAAAGTTGGGCAGATTAGCCTCGACTTGCTCGGGAGCGGGCAATATTTGCAATTCAATTGGGAACTATGTTAAGCAAAGATTGCTTGCACCATTCCATAACTGGTTAGCTGCGGTTCTCCGTACTATACCTATGGATGGCACATTTAATCAATGCGCACCACTAGACCGATTGCAAGGAAGTGTTGTGTGTTTCTCTTTTTATTTATCAGCAGCCACTGATCGATGGCCGCTGACTTATCTATTTGAAACTTCACAACATTTCTTTGGCCGAGATTTTGCTTCTGCAGCTGTTCAGTCCACTTTAGGTCTGAACATCTTTGATGTGGGCTTTGTTTGCCTTATCACATCATATTTTGGTGTGGTGGGCTGCAGAGGGCTAGGGCTCATCCGTGTAAGAATTAGGAATGACTCTTCCAACTCGTCCCAGAATGGCCGTTATGGCAAAGAACAAGAAGAAAACTATAGAAGCAATTTGTCCAATAGTAACAAAAGGTGCCTCTACAGGCTGACATCCGATCCAACCTAGTAGTAAGCAATCTGCCAAAAGCAACCAAAAGATTCCTTGGTAAATGGGTCGAAAACTTGAACTACGCACATACATACCCTTAAAAAATGGTAAAGCCAACAGACATATAAAAACGAGTGCTATTGCGGCTACACCTCCCGCTTTGTCAGGTATACTACGAAGAATGGCATAGATGGGTAGGAAATACCATTCCGGCACAATATGAGGCGGGGTGGACATAGGATTAGCAGGTATATAATTGTCGGGATGCCCCAAAACATTAGGAGCATAAAAAATCCAAATCGAAAAAAAAATAGCAAAAGCTACCCAACCTACTAGATCCTTTACATAAAAATAAGGGTAAAAGGCTATTTTATCCATCTCTGAATGTACACCTAGTGGATTATTTGATCCATATTGATGCAATGCGGCTAGATGAAGAAGACTGGCGCCTACTAAAAGAAAGGGAAGTAAATAATGCAGACTAAAAAAACGATTTAAGGTTGCATTGTCTACGGAGAAACCCCCCCAAAGCCAAGTCACTATGCTATCTCCTATTACAGGTATGGCGCTAGCTAAGCTTGTAATTACTGTAGCCCCCCAAAAGCTCATCTGACCCCAAGGTAGTACGTATCCTATAAAAGCTGTCACAATCATTAATAGGAAAATGACAACTCCGATACACCAAACAAATTCCCTAGGACTGCTATAACTCGCATAATATAGACCACGAAAAATATGAAGGTAAACCACAATGAAAAACATACTTGCCCCATTAGCATGCATATAACGGAGCAACCAGCCTCCTTCAACATCTCTCATAATGTGTTCTACGCTGTTGAAAGCTAGATCTACATGAGGTGTGTAATGCATAGCTAAAAAGACACCAGTCACTATCTGAATAACTAAACAAATACCCGCTAAAGAACCGAAGCCCCACCAATAACTAAGATTGCTCGGGGTTGGATAAGCTATCAAATGCTCATTCAGCAGAGAAGATATAGGTTGCTTAAGAAGCGAGAATCGTTGCTTTCTTAGAGACATTTTGACTGAATGAAAAACTACCTTCTTGCTTGGTTCTTCGTTTTTGAAGATACTGAAAAACCTTCTAGCTTCTTGACATCAAAAGAAAAGCTAAAAAACGTCTCCCCTACGCACAGCGCGCATCAGTTTCAGATACGGCACGCTGCGGTAAGTACCCCGTCGCCCTATGTCGACGAGGTAACCCCTAAGAGTCGGGGCAGAGACCATATGATGACTTCTCCCTCTATAAAATAGGGATTCCCGGATATGTCGTCTTTGCTGCACGACAATATCCGGGTCTAAGCCGGCGTGTCGAAGGGCCGCCTCTATCCGTATCTCTATTTGATATTGTGTTTCCACCATATCAAATAGACGGGAAAAAGCGGACCAATCGTTCTGCCCGAGAAAATGGATAGAGAGGCACTGATAGATTTCAGTCCTTCTTTCCAACTCGCCCATCAGCGGGTGTTCGTACGCCGGAATAAAAGGCGCCGGCCGCTGTGGGAGTTCTACGGGGGCAGCTCGAGGGACTTCGACAGTTCCCTCGCTATAGGAAATAGCCGGGAGAAATAGTTTGGCTAAATTTGAGATCAGATTTCTCAAAGTAGTTGAGCTCTGATTTAAACGACCAGGTACAGCATCGCATTTGACACCTAAGGAAGGCACAGCCCAACTATGAAGTACATCAGCT
>JAYMTN010002744.1:0-10672 GCA_036897425.1 Erodium trifolium | reverse complement strand
CTCCGTTAAATTATCACATAGATTAGGAATTACATGAATGTGTGATCTAGGCTATTTAGGATTATAACGATAAAAGTTTAAGAAATTTTTGTTTTTCGTCGTGTTAACGTAACACACCCTATAATCCAACAAATAGGTGGTCAGTTATTTCAGCGTGGCGAGAGCATAAAGGACACGTAGACACCATAGGGACAAACCTTCTATGGAGTTTGTCCGCGACTTGGAGAGAACCCGTCAATGCTCGCCAAAGAAATATCTGGAGCCTTGGTGGAACCGGAATCTACAAAACATTCAGTCTAGTCGGGGAAAAACAATACCCACCTGAAGACATCCGACTCTTATGAACACATCGATACCCCTCCTTAGTAGTGTATCTGCCTTTCGGATCTGAAAACCAGTACCATTCCTCCGAAGACCGAGTAGCCGATATGGGGATGGATAGGATATCATCCCGATCCTCCGGCGAGAAGTGTTGGCCTATCAGAGGGGCGTCTCATAGTCTAGTTCCTGGGATAAACAGACCCACCACCGAGTGATCTACGAGGCATAGAGTGGCAATAGGGACTATAAGGCTCGTTCCCATTAACATAGGCTGACCTAGAATCAATATATCACGCCCTGGGCCAATAGATTTTCGTAGGCTATAGAGGAAGATTTTTAGCCGCAAAAATACTTGACCAAGTGAAGCTCGGTTATCGACCCCCACCTACCTGAGTAAAGTCCAAAATAGGGTAGTATCTTGCCTTTAACACCCTAACTACCAGCCAGGATGGGCGGTGAAGAAGGTTCCAAGGTTTCTTACCGAGTAGTGCAAGATTCACGTCTTGCATATGATGAAAGCCCATTCCCCCATCCTATTTCGGGCGGCATAGTTTGTCCCAATCCTACTAGATAATCTATATTTCCTTTGGAGTCGTCCCTGCCCCCCAAAATTTGGCTAGGGGCGTGTGTATGCGGTCTATTATACTCTGGGCACCTTAAAAACAAACATAACATATACAAGAATAGATGTAAGGATTGATCTAATCATGACTTCCTGACCAGCTGAGGACAATATTTTCCCATCTCAGGCTTGTACTCGTCGTACGACCCTATCCGCCAAATATTGCATGCTATGAGTCATATGCATGTCGATCATGTTCGGGACCCCGAGGTATAATGATGCCTTTGAGGCCTCTCCAATCTGGAGCGTAGAGCAACAGGCCTTGCCAATATCCTAGGAAGTATTCGTGTTGAAGAAAACTGGGGATTTTTTATGATTCAATACTTGACCAGATAGGGAGCCAAATGTCGAGAGGAAAGTATGAACCCGTCCGGCCTCTTTCAGGGATGCACGATAGAAGATGTAACAGCCGTCAACAAAAAAGAGGTGGGATATAGTCAGAGCCCCTCGTGTCACCGATATTCCATGGATATGACCTGCGACTGCGCCTTATTAAGCAAGTTGGACAGTCCCTCCATGCAAACTAAAAAACAAATAGGGTGATAGGGGTCCCCCTAAAGGAGACCCCTGGACGGGGTAAATATTGGGGTTTCATTGCCACCTAAGCTAACCGAGTAATGCATCGATCCCATACATGTACCCAATATCGTCATACAATCTGATGAAAACCTTTGCATTGTAATATTGCCAACAAAAATGGTCATTCCACCCTATCATACGTCTTGCTCATGTCCATTTTGATTGCTAGGTAACCTATAGTGCCCAACTGCCATTGCCGAAGAAAGTAAATGATCTCAAAGGAAATAAGGATATTATCATGGATGCTCCTGCTCGGGATGAACCCCCCTTGAGTAGGCTCTATAAGGTTCTGTAGCAGCGGCTTCAGGCGGTTAGTCAAGACTTTAGACAGAATGCAAAAGATCACATTACACAAGGATATCGGTCGGAGGTCAGTGATAAGCAACATGTTCGGCTTCTTTGGGAACAGAACCCCTAACCACATTAGTAATATTTAAAGATCGATCAAAAACCTGTTTCCGGATGGTTCTATGAATAAAATGGATAACTTCCTCCTGTACCACCGGCCAATAATGCTGATAAAACCTAGGGTTCAACCTATCTGGCCCTAAGGTCTTATCGAGCCCCATTTGGAAAAATTCTTGACGAACTTCCTCCGTCAAAACCTCCTGTAATAATTCGGCATTCTAAACAACCGTGACACCCCCACGGGAAAATGGATAGGGAAATCCGTGAGATTTGGGTTGGAAGTGGCGAACAAAGTGGCATAGTAATCAATAACCAACTCCTGAAGCCATGTGTCACATGTAACCTATTGGACAAGACTATTCTGAATGGATCAGACAACGTTGACATTCCTTCGATACAAACACGTAGCATGGAAAAACTTCGTGTTGTGATTGCCTTCAGCCAGCTAGTGGTGCTTCGCTCTTTGTTTCCAAAAAGAATCCTGGATACAGAGAGTCGCTTTATACTGTATCTGAATAGCTCCATGCCGATTAACCCCTGCTCAATTTGTTTCGTGATTCAATTCCGCAATACGGCATTGACGCTAGCGAATATGGTTCAGGATCTTACGATAACTAGATTCCCCGTAGTGGTCCGACGAAATGCCAACCTGATGGGTGTGTCAATGTTCTTATCCCACTCAGCCTATATCAAATAGCCGTAGTTCGGATCTTGGGTCCACCGAGACTCAAACTTGAACTTAGAGGGACACGGCCTTTGCATGTAACCGTTAAAAAGGAGGATAATAGGTAAGTGATCGGAGGTGGTCGTTCCCATGTTTATAAGTTCTACATCCTCCAACAAAGATACGAACACCCGGGACATCAGAGCTCGATCCAACCTGGATTGGATCAATGTTGCATGGTTCTTACCCTGAGACCAGGTGAATTGATGTCTGAGTAACGAGATATCCTTTAGGTCTAATTCGTTGATCGCTAATTGGAAGGCATCAATAAGAGTTGTGGGATACGGACGAATAACACTAATTTCTTGGGGACTCGGGACATTGTTGAAATCCCCAATAATGATCCAACGATGCCTCCCCTGCCAGCAAGATGGCGAAGCTGATCACAGAACTGGCGACGGAGATCCCGCTGAGGCTGGTCATAGAAACCGGTGAGGAAGAAGGGGGATTGATCTGGCCATGTAATCTCAAAATCGAAGGAATGGGAAAGAACGCACCCAACCGTGATGTGGAGTCCCTCAAACTAGAACATCGCTAACCCCCTTTGATTCGTCGTCGTCCCGATCCAGGTACCTCCATAGAATCCCAAGTTTCACTGACGAATCGTTATCCCGGCCTTCGAAGTCAACATTTCACAGAGGTCAAGGAAGTGAGGCCTATGTTGAGAAAGGAGGTGCTTGAGAGGATGAGCGTGAGTGTATGTACCCATCCCCTGGAAATTCCACAAGAGAATTCTCAGCTTTGGAAGGGGGGGAGAGAGAAAACAGCACCGAAGCACAATTTCCTAAGGAAGATGGCGGCATGAGTCTTGACTGAGATGGTGGACGGGAATCATCAACGAGGGAGGAGAAGGTGATGAGAAGGGAGAAAAGAGCATTCCGGTGGAGAACCGCCTGAGGAACGGCGTCGATGATGACGTGAAGAGATGACTGGTCCCAAAGGATCCCGATGCGGGAGCGAAACCCTAGCAGACATAATTCTTTTGATTTGCTTCCATTCTCAAAAGTTCCAGTATCCTTAATTAGACACGATTTTATTTAAAGTATCTTAACTAAAAAATTAACTTGAGAGGTACCTTATCTTTTAAAAAAATCACTTTAATATTTTTGTCTGTTTTTTGACAGAAAAATGTCATATGCAAGACACATTATCTCAAAAAAATTAAATGACAAATATACCCTTCATTACTCAAAACCCTAACTTTATATTCCTTTTCCCTCTCTCCGTGTTCTTTTCTTATCTTCATTGTCTCTAACCTAATCTCTCTTGCACATCTCCACCAATTGCTCAAACACCTTTAGAGCAATAATCTAGACCTGAGAAGCCAAGGACTATAATCTCCCACCAAATCTCCTTCAACAACCTTCGTACCTAATATTTGTCTTGATTTTTCGGCAACATAAAGCGGATCTCCCTTGCTCATCATCATTGAAATCTTGGATCCTTGCAAAATCTGATTTTTGGGGTTTCATTCTAGGGGTTTCAATTTCAAACTGATGTTCTCCGTTTAATCTCATATTTTCATTCAACGTGGGATTTGGGACATAGATGGATTTAGTAAATCAGTATAGTTGTCCAAATCTGTGAGTTTTTTTTTTTTGTTTGGATCTAAACTTGAGGAGAAATTGTAGAGCTCGCCAGACACCTTGCAGTCATTGGTTCCTTTCTCTTCGGATTTGGAATCGTTGGCTCCTTTCTCAAACTTTAATCGCCGATCTTTGCCTCTGCCTCTGGTCGCTATTGCCTAAGCCTTCATGTTTGTACCTTAATCCTAATCCCTACTTAGTTTTCAACGTATATTAAACATGCCTAAACCTTCTAGAGCACAAAATTCTCTAAAATTCAAAACCACAAATTAACTTAGATCAATTTTAGAAAAATTATCGAAAATGAATTAAAAGAGTAATATAAAAGAATAATTGATAAAAATAAATAAATAATACAAAGTAGAAAAACTTATTTCAGTAAAATAAAAAATGATTTGTTAAATCAAAATTGATTTTTTAAATATAAGACTGAGTTTTTTTTTATAAATAAAACTTTTTCAAAAAACAAGTAATTTTTTAAAATAATAAAATAATTTTTGAAAACCAATGGCATAGTTTTAAAATTTGATTGTTAATGAGGGGTATCTTAGTCTCTTTAAGTTTTTTGGATAGAAGGTTAACATTGTACACAAAAGTGAATATTTTTGAAAGTTAAGGTACCACTCAAGCTAATTTGATAGTTAAGATACCTTAAGTGAAAATCACGCATAGTTAAGGGTACTGAAATGATATTTTCCCTACATTATGCTAAGAGTTAAATGTAAAAACATATCCTAATGTATTGGTCACGAACAACAAACTACCCTAAAATATTGTTCATTGTTGGAGCCATGTAAACGATCTATGACCAATTCATAAGCCATGTAAAAGATTTGTGATCAATTCATAAATGTAGGTAAATGATTTGCGACTAATTCGTAAGCCATGTAAATGATATGTGACAAATTCAGAAAGACATGTAAATGACATGTGACCAAAACATAAGATCATTAATTTATCACTTTTAATTTTTTGGGTACCTTATTTTTCGTGACTAATACATAAGGGTAGCTTTCTACATTTGACCCTTATAATAATTGTCACTTTAGACTTTAAAGTGTGTATTACCATAAATTAGGTTTTAGTTACATCGATAGTTAACTCAGGCAGATTCAATTAAAATCTGGTCATGTAAAGGGCACATGAGCATCTAAATGTATAACATAATAAAATTGAACTTATTAAATAATAAAATAAAATGATCTGATGCAGCATGTTGACTTTGCAATGACGTAAGCGTAAAAATAAAAGAAAACTACAACATCGATCAACTGAGGGTCTGGTTCGGACGTAAGGCAGAGCAGAGATCGATGGTGGTTCACGGAAGAACGATGGTCATAGATGGTTCGCCTATCATGGTGCCAGATCAATGTGTTATCTAATCTTATTTTGGGGTACGATTTCTCCTAAACATAAGTTTGTTGTGTTTCCGCAGATCCTGTCGAGTTCAGATGTGCCTGTTTAGCAAGAATCAAGGCCTTCAGTAGATCAAACAAAGGAAATCTTCTTGAGTAATATTCCTTATGGTTCAAATGAAGATTTGGCGGGGAGCCTGTTTTGATCGTTTAACGATATCATTTCTATCACTATTTTGATGGTTATCGCTTGGCTGGGGAAATCGTTGGTCAAATGCTCCACAAAACAAAGCACTCGTAAGTCGACTTTGAATGGAATCTCGGTGATCACGAATGGGGAGACCGCCATCAGAGGTGTCCCTGCATTTTATACTAGTAAGGTTGATGATTAGCTTTCCAAACATATCCAAGGAGGTTATTAAGAGACGATTTATCACCAACATTGGTTCGGGACAAGTTGGTGTGTAGGGGAGCTAGAGATGTGGTTTTCAAGCGTCGGTGTGATCATGTTTTTATTATCTATAGCGAGGATAATGTGTGTATGGATTGGTTATCCACCTGGTTTGAGCTGTTAGTTATGGATCCTGATGCGGCTATTGGTTTTGTAGCAACAAAATGCCAAGAGAAACCAAATTTGGTTAATATTGTGGCTGCTTCAATACACCTCCAATTACATTATCTCAACATTTACGGCAAGCTAATAAAGTATCAATTATGGTCCTCATAGCTGGCACTTTATTTTACGAAGGAACGGACAATTTGAAGATCTATTCTTATGCTAGTTGGAAAGATGTTGTTCTCATGCCTAGGGATCGTAGGGGACGACTCCCAAAGAATCAATCAGTTCCTCCACCCATGGTGCCTCGTATTTTTTACCACACAAGATCCAAGACTCGTTCCATGAGTTGAGAGAGGCCTATTATGACCGTGAAACCTGATCCTTGGGGTTATGTCTCAAATGTAAGCTCAAAGACTTAAAGTCTAGCGACTTTGTTTATGATTAGCTTCAAAATTTGGACATGAAGATACCGAAAAAGGCTTTCGATGATCCAAATTTGCCTTATGACATCAATGCAGTCGAATTAGCCCACACTCTTTTTGGTAAGTCTGTATATCGTACATAAAGAAACAAATAGACACACTTTTTATCCCACTTGTTACTATGTCATCTCAGTTCTAAGTAAATAGAGTTGATGTTTATGGAGAACAAATGCAAGAAAACTAGAAAGCTAATTAAAAGCAACAAGTTGTAAATCAGAGGAAAACCAACCTATGGTCATAGCATTGAACAACCGAGAGAGCACTATTCTACAAGACTTTTATGAGTAACGACTAAGTGAAGTCGCTTGAGGTTCAGATCGATGTGGACCGTCTTCATAGTAGTGTTGCCTCAAGTGGAAATCGCTACCCGCTTAAGGTTGCATACATTTTTCTACATGCGACACACATAATATTCATTCACATGCATGAATGACCACCAATTACTAATTATGATACCAGATTCACAAACTCTAGTTACACATACTGAAGTTATATGCATATAATATGGTTGTTAGGAAAATCATACACATAAAGTAATAAATAAATAACTAAGAATACTTGGAAAGATGCAAATGAGTTTTGTATTGCATCAATAACTTCTTACACTTTCTCCAACTAAAAACAGCTCTCAGCTTTTGGCTTAAACTCTCTAATGTTATCTACAAATTTCCTCCCTTTATTTTAATCTAAAGAGGGTATTTATACACAAGATTTCACACCTAACTATCATAAATGTGAGTATCCACTTCCCTCCACCGTGCTCCGATCATAAAAAAATTGGGACGATTTCTAGCAATTATGACTGCAATCCGGCCATCGTACTCGATCATATGCTTAGAGTGATACTCATTTGTAACCGACGCCGATACTCAACCGATGCTTGGTCGAGTAAAGGTTCGTATCTTACGCATGTATCCGATGGATGCTTGGTCGAGTACGAGTTCATATCCGACATATGTATCCAATCGTGTACTCTGATCGGGTACTAAGAACTTCATGCTTCGTTTTTGTTTGCTTTTGGTCCATTTCGTTTCAAATTCTTACAAAATCTTAGCAAGATGAAAAATACCAAAGATATAGGAAAGTAAAGTAACTTTCTTAGAACAATGCTAAAAGAGTGTTGAATACGGGCTAAAACCCTATCAAAATAACGTAAAATGCATACACGTCATACTACATGATGACAAATGCTTGTATATGGGAATAGTTTTCGCTTGATGAGTGACTTAGTTGTTGTCACATAGTCGTCGAGGATTCTACTTGGTTATTACCATACTTATTATATTACTTCTGATTGTGTACAATCGTATACAAGTTGGCACTCCTAGTGAATTTTTACAGAACACTCGTTGGCCCAACAATTTTTGTGTACCATCATCGGGGACTTAGTCCCCAACAGTTTTAACCAATTTACTCATTTAGTTAAGATGTTTCATTATTTATAAACATTTCATTTCTATTAGTTAAATTTTTCTTAGTGAAGTTGATACTTGTCTTCCTTGTGTCCATTTTCAGGGCACATTTCATTAGAAGAATCTATATCTATATTATACATTAATATGGGATATCGATCGCCAATGGGAAGCTCTCATATAAGTGTTGGAATCAAACCAGAGATGGTCTTGCGTGGATGGAAAATTATAATGTGGTGAACCATAATAATCTTTTTTGCTACAAGTTGTGGGTAAAATCTCTAGTGTTAAGGAGCAAGATGTTAGTTCCCATACGGTAACTTTAGAAAATATTTGTAAGGATTGGTGTCATCCTATGATTTTATTGAACACTATATGTATGAAATTATTTAAATTGCTCTAGATGAGGAAGCTTTGGAATAATATATAGAGATAAGCAAATCATGAGAAGATTGATTAGGAATTTATGAAGAGAACATATTTGAAAAATATTTTTAATAAGGTAGGAGAATGGGCCATATAGATTGAACTTACTATTTTTTTCGAAAAAAGAAGATAAGTTAGCTTATTTAGCTTGGGAAAGAATTATATTTCTTGTGAAAAAATTCACGAATGTGATTTTCTAAAGGTGTTAATTGTGGGTTTTCTATGATCACTTATTCAAAAAAAAATCAGAATTATATAGATTCCACATTCGGGGCTAGTGTTATGGCTTGAAGCTGGAAAAGTGGGACACAACAAAAGTACCGAAAATTAAGGTTTCCATATGAACAAGTTAATAAGGGTTTTTTTACCTCGAGATAAATATGTTATTAAGGGTGGTGATGTTATGCCCCGTGGGAGTTCTATGAGAGGTTCGAAATCTATATTACCAAGCAAGCGACGAGGCCAGTCATCCATCTTATGGAAGTTAGTAAGCGCATGGAGGCTCGAGCAAATGTCATGCAGTCAAGATTCAAGAGACAACAACCTTTCTTTAAAAAGATATGCAAAGTAAAAAATCTCCATTATATGCAACCAATATATCTTCAATTCTGCATCACATTCCTATTTAAACAACATGGTGTTACATGAAATCATATTTGCTAAAGCCTAATTGGCATGAAAAGTGCCAAGGGAAAAAATTACTTATTTTGAATCACAATTTTACACACAACTCCAAATATATAAATAAAACAAACTAATCTTTAAAAAATAAGTTTTTTTTATTGCAATTACAGAACAACAAACAAAAGAGTCGTAAGAATTCAAAGCAAGTAGCAAATTTATCAAAGAACAAATTACCTAAACCCCCATAATCATATCAGGTGAAGATAAGATCAATGGCTTAAAGTGTCCAATGTGATCAATTTGGGTCTTTCCAATGCTCCTCGCAGTTCATCTTGCTGCGTGAAATAGGTGATAATGAAAAAAAGAACAATCAGTAACCGAAAACCGAAATCGGAAAATCAAGCTGCCGACCACCTCCGACGGCATCGACACGGTTAGGGCTGTGGCCATCACCGACAACCGACCGTCCCCATCACATGAATTACCCAAATCGGTGTCACCGACGACGGTTACGGTTACAAAAATATCAACCCGATAGCATTTTGGGTGGGTACGATTTTTTATCTACAAACCGGAAAAAAACCGACTGACCGGTCTTTTACTTTATATGGCCTGATTTTTTTAATTTACATGGGCTGCCCATTTATTTCCTTACCCATATACACAACTATTCGATTAATATAAATTTTCTTCAGCCAATCTACACCTAAACAATTAATACAAGCATTTTGGGCTAGGCCCACTTGACTTTTGGGTCCATTCTCTTTTAATTTCAGCCATGCCCATTAATTAAACGCTAACCCTAACGACAACTCCTCCTCCCTCTATAAATACAACATTTACCTCTCCAAATCAACCCACGTGACAACCTTGCCCAGAACCTCATCCCTCTTCTCTTTTATATTTCATTCTTTCATTTCTTTATATCTTATTATTCTTTCACTTTTGCTGAGTATATTATTACGATAGTTTGTGTAAGTTATTATACAATTAAATTTTAGATCTAAATCAATGGAATGTAATTTGTGTACATGGTTCATAGTTATATTTTTTTGTTCTTAGTTTATGTTTACAAATCTAAATAGCTTAAAATATTAATCTTTGATTTCTATTTAGTTATCTTTTGTCGTGATCTTAAAATTTCAGATCTATATATCAAAAAAAAATTCAGATCTAAGCACTAGGGTATTAGTTTACAAATATGTTTTGTAATTCTTGAAATTTTCATATCTAAATCTCTATACGTGTTGTAGATAAAGATTTGCTATGGTGCTTGTTGAAAAATGTGGTAATAATATTAAGCATTATGAAATCGTGACATATATTATCAGTATCGTGACTTTGTGGGATGGAAATTCATCCCTATTACATGTTTGTGAAATGTTTGTATCTTGGGGTTGAGTTATATTTTTGAAGGTCCAATAAAAAGCTCATTGGGCTTGGTTGACTGGTTATAACCGTCACCACCCGTTAGCATGGTTGTAAATGGCGTTAGGCTCTAGTCGGACGGCGAGGACCCCTAAGCGTTAGGCGGGGCCTAGTCGGGGCCTAAGCAGATTTGATTATTTTATTAT
>JAYMTN010002743.1:0-10673 GCA_036897425.1 Erodium trifolium | reverse complement strand
ACCTACATTCTTGGATAAATCCATTACATTTTTCAATATGACAAAGTTGTTATACTAACTGAGAAGGATGACTTGAGTGTAGGAGTAAGGAACATCACAGGTGGCGGTAGTTCCTACGGCAGAAACTGTTGTCCTGGTCCTCGGTGTGGTGGCTTGGAAGGAGCTCCGGCGCACACATCCTTCTTCTGAGGATGCACGCAAGGTGTTCGACCTTTTTCCAACACCATTCTCTGCCTCAGTGACTTAGAAGACCCAGAGTTCCACAACATCTACGAAACAAAAATCATGCTGACACTAGAAGAATTAAGTGGAGAACTAGGCAACGCAAGCAGAGGTGAAGATCAGGTTCTCTCTCACACTTCGATTGCGAAAGAAATAGAGCCACAGAAGACGGCTTCATCATCTTCCATTGGACCTCCACCAGGCTTTGAACGGCCTGTGAAGAAACTAATCAAGCGAAGATCGAGGAACAGCCCACATGCTCAATCCTCCTTCTCCTCTGACAAAACCCAAGAATACTCTCCAGGAGGTCGCACCAAGCTTCTCGATGGGAAGAAAATGTTCTATGACAAATTCTTCAAACCAGTCTCTTCAGATATAGATTCAACACCTACCTCCAAGTGTGATAAACAAAAGGAGTCTCAAGAACAAGCGTGGCCTGTCAAAAACAAGGCTCTGCAGGTTAAGAGGAATTAGAGGAATTTAGAAACACAACTCAGAAACAATCCGGAGGCTACTGAACTCTTTGATAAAAATCAATTGTACTACAGAAGAAAATCAGAAGCACATTGGTATCAGTTGCAACACTCTGAGCAGGCTCTTAAGGAAACAAATTTCAGATCTGATCAAAGGTTTGGAGATGTCGCAGCCTATATTCACAATTTACCTAGCAGAGCGACAGAATCATGGTTACATACCCTTTTTTCTGAAGTTGGGGGTCTCAAAAGAGCTCACATTGCTTCCAAGGTCAACAAACAAGGTAAATGGTATGGTTTTTGCTACTACACAACTTTTCAACAATTGCAGGAAGCTATTAATCTCTTCAATGGATACACTATCAATGGCTATAAACTATATGTTACTCAAGCAAGAGTCACCACCAATACTCAACCAGTCATCAAAGACCAAAGGTTAAGAGTGGAGGCACTAACGCCACTAAGGTTGCAAGGCTCGATAGTCACAAAGCAGCTTCAGATGATCAGAGATGGACATTTAGCTATAGCACATCAGAATTATTCAGCTCATTCCATCATGGCATGCTTTGCTAGTGAAGGTGTACATGAAATCCAAGTTAAAGCTTTAGGCAACAGAGTTCTACTCCTGCACTGCCCAGACCCCTTGTTTGATAAAGAATTACTGAAAGAAGATGAGCATTGGCTTAGTAAATGGCTCTCCATTATTCCAGAGCAGCAAAGTCTTTGTGAAAAGGGTGGTTTTTTCAAGTGGGTTACTATACATGGATTGCCCTTTCAGGGTAGATGTGAAGAGTCTTTTGAAACTGCAGTAAGAGACTTGGGTTCCTATGTCTTTGCACATCCAAATTCAAAGGAGGGGACTCAATTGGATGTTGCCTATGTTCTGATTCACACGAGCATCTTCACAACGATTACTGCTACAGTTCATCTTCATCTGGGGCAACAGCAATACACAGTGTTTGTCAAAGAAGCCAAGATAGAAGAGGTTCCGGAGATATTAGGTAAAAGACTGTGTATTGCTGTTGCCCCAGATGACGCATCCTCCCATGTGGCGTCTTCAGAAGCAGATCGTTCCCATAGGATGAGGTACTGGACAACCGCGGCGTTGTTACGCTTGATGATCCTCGTCTCCAAAATCGCCGCCGGCTGGAGCTTAAGGCGGCCGTCCTCTGCAGTATCAGGCAGTGAAGGAATGACCCGATGCTTGCGGCCCAATTGTTTCTTCAGAAGAGAGACGTGGAAGACTGGATGGATGCGAGAATCCTCTGGAAGACGCAGACGATACGCCACAGAACCAACCTTCTCGGTGACTTGAAATGGGCCATAGTATCTTGCCGCAAGTTTCATGGATTTGCGCAGGTTGACTGAATTCTGGCGGTAAGGTTGAAGTTTCAGGAAAACCCAATCGCCGACTAGAAATGAGCGCTCCGAGCGATGCTTGTCGGCCTGTGATTTCATCCTGTGTTGGGCTTTGCGCAGGTTCTCCTGGAGAAGCTTTGAAAGTTCCTCCCTGGTGCGAAGGAATTGCTCTACTGCAGGGACTGGGGATGGAATTCCAGTCATGCCAAACAGGGGCGGCGTATAGCCATACAGGGCCTCAAACGGTGAGAGCTCAATGGCAGAGTGGAATGTAGTGTTGTACCAGTACTGAGCGAGGGTCAACCATTGCGCCCATTTCTTTGGTGTTTGATGGGTCATGGCGCGTAAGAAATTCTCGAGGCATTGGTTGACTCGCTCTGTTTGTCCATCTGATTGTGGGTGGTAAGAAGTGCTCAAACTCAGCTTGACACCCACCCTCTTGAATAGCTCTGACCAGAAATTGCTGAGGAAGAGGCGATCTCTATCCGAGACGATATCTTGTGGGAGACCATGAAGTTTGAAGACAGTGTCGAAGAAAAGCCGACCCAATTGCGATGCTGTGTATGGGTGGCGCAGAGGAATGAAATGGGCAAATTTGGTGAATCTGTCAACGACAACCCAGATAGAATCGAAGCCCTCTGATAACGGCAAGCCTTCTATGAAGTCCATGGAGATCTGAGTCCAAGGGGTGGACGGAACCGGAAGAGGTTGCAACAAGCCCGGCGAAGCGACGGTCTCAGCTTTGCAGCGCTGGCAAGTGTCACATTCGGCGACGAAATTCTGGATATCCTTGTTCATATGCGCCCAAAAGAAGTATTTGCGAATTCGTTTTGTCGTCGCCAATACACCCGAGTGACCTCCCAAGCCAGTATCATGGAAGAATTCCATGACTCTGGTTCTGACGCCATGGCTTCGACCCAAACAGATCTTACCTCCAACCAATAACATACCCTGCCTAGTGGAGTAGTCCGGAAGAGAATGTGGAGCGAGAGATAACTGGAGCATCAGCCCTTCGATTTCATCGTCATCCTCATAACTCTGGAGCACTTCAGTCATCCATATCGGGAGTAATGTGGACAAAGCCGCAAGTGATTCCTGGGACGGTGGAGAGTCGAGAGGAATGCGAGACAGAGCATCGGCTGCTCTGTTTTCTCTTCCACGCTTGTACTCGATGGAGTAGTCAAGACCCATGAGCTTCGAGAGCCATTTCTGTTGGTAAGCTGTGCCCAGACGTTGTTCCAGCAGGTACTTGAGGCTTTGTTGATCCGTCCGAATGATGAATGGGTGTGTAGCCACATAGTGGCGCCATTTCTGTATGCAAGCCACGATAGCCATAAGCTCCTTTTCATAGGTGCTCAGTCCTCTGCTCCGCTCCCCCAAGGCCTTGCTCATGTAAGCTATTGGTCGTCCCGAATGCATCAGGACACCTCCAATACCATAGTCGCACGCATCGGCCTCAATGACGAATGGCTTGGTGAAGTCTGGCAAGGCTAGGACAGGGGTTGATGACATAGCTGCCTTAAGAGCGTCGAAGCTCGCTTGAGCCTCCGATGACCATGAGAACGCGTTCTTCTTCAAGAGATTGGACAATGGACGCGCCAGTAATCCGTACCCAGAAACGAATTTCCTGTAATACCCTGTCAAGCCGAGGAAACCACGCAACGCTTTGATGGACTTTGGAGTTGGCCAAGAGGCCATTGCTTCGATCTTCTCAGGGTCAGTCGAGACGCCTTCTCCAGTGATGACATGGCCTAGGTAGGATATCTTCTCCTGGCCAAAATCACATTTGCTAAGCTTTGCGAAAAGCTTTTGCTCCCGGAGTCGTGACAGAACCAGACGCAAATGGCGGAGATGGTCATCCCACGATGCGCTATAGACCAGAATGTCATCAAAGAAGACCAGCGCGCAGCGACGGAGGAAGGGTTGCAGCACCTGGTTCATCAACGCCTGAAAACTCGCCGGCGCGTTAGTAAGCCCAAAGGGCATAACGCGAAATTCATAGTGGTCGTTGTGAGTGCGGAATGCTGTTTTGAACTCTTCTCCATCCTGCAACCGAATTTGGTGATATCCAGAACGCAAATCGATTTTGGAAAAGAAGTTCATACCCTGTAATTCGTCCAACAGCTCGTCGATGGTAGGAATTGGGAATCGATCTTTCACCGTCTGATCATTAAGCTGGCGATAGTCCACGCACATTCTCCAGGACCCGTCCTTCTTCTTCACCAAGATCACAGGGAAAGAATAAGGGCTCCGGCTCTCTTGGATCACGCCGGAGGTGAGCATTTCATTAACCATGGATTCGATAGCATTTTTCTGTTGGTAACTCTGGCGGTATGGGCGGATTGACGGAGGAGTGGAACCAGGACGTAAAGGAATGGCATGGTCATGGCCCCGGCGAGGTGGAAGCCCATGAGGAGTTTCGAAGATATCTGCAAATTCGGACAGGAGTTGTTGTAGCTCTATTTCACGAGTCGTGCTCTGGGTGTCTTGTTGCAGAGCCATGAATTGCCCCAGGTACAATGACTCGCCATTCCTGAGTTCGGCAAGAACCTGTTGTGGAGTGATGACCTCAAATGGAGCCAGGGGAGGTGATTCCAGCAGAACGATCTCGTGGCCAAGTCTGTTGATGGTAATAGAGCGAAGATCATAATTGAAAGTAATTGGGTTGACCGTCCGAAGCCAGTCAACACCCAGCACAATGTCAAAAGAACCCAGAGGCATGACCAGAAAATCCCAAGTGAAAAGGTTTGAATCCATCGCCCAAGTCACTTTGCAAGCTGTGGAGCACACATACGACTTCCCATTTCCTAAGCGGACGAGGACTGGTGTAGCAGGGGTGCAAGTCAATCCTAATATCTTAGCTGTCGACGTATCCAGGAAGGAACGCGAGGCCCCAGAATCAACTAGGATCGAAATCCTGGAAGACTCGACTAAACCACCGATGCGGATGGAACCAGAGGTGGGAACTTCCTCGGTAGAACCCAAAAATTCTAATTGCAGATGGCAAAGGGTATGTTCAACCAGGTCTGACTCCACTAGGCCCTCCGGAATCGGCGTCAGTGGGTCAGGTTGCGGTGGATCTTCAGTGCAGTCCTCCACCGTGATGTCCTCGTCGGCCTCGCAAAGGATGTATAATCGTTGCTTGTTAGGGCAGACATGATCTCGACTGTAACGCGCGGGACAAGTGAAGCAGAGGCCTTTTGCTCGTTTCTCGTCCACTGACAGAGGCGTGAACTTCGGAGTTTGCTTCGCCGCAGTCGGTGGTGCAGTCAGCAATGGAAGCGGTTGCGACGCCGGCAAAAGCTGTGGTCTGGACCTCGGAAACTTCTGAAATGGTGGCCTGGATGTTGCTTGCTGGTATTGCTTCAGGCGATATTCCTCATGTCGTGCGATGTACATAGCATGGAGGAGAGATCTAGGGTTGAACAGTTGGACCCCTGGACGGAGTTGAGCCTTCAACCCGCCGATGAAGTTGGAAATGAAGAAGTCCTCGGTGAGTTGAGGGTAGCGAGTAAAGACAAGAACTTTGAGCTCGCCGAATCGAAGCTCGTAGTCCTGGACCGTCGTCGTCTGTTGTAGCTCTCGGAGCTCGATGAGGACATCCTCGTGACCCAGCGTTTCAAATTTCCAGACCAAATCATAACAGAACTGGTCCCACCAGATTACCCCTTTGCCGGCGACATACTCAGTGTACCAGTACTCCGCCGGGCCGGTAAGGTGAATCGAGGCCAAACGGACCTTCTGGTCTTCCGGAATCTCATAAAATGAGAAGTACAGCGAGGCTCTGCGCACCCATCCTCGGACATCCGACCCATCGAACAGAGGAAAGGTCAAAGACGGAGCTTTGAAAGATAGTTGGTTGATTGGGTGTTGGTGTTGGGGATTGTAGGTATGGTGCTGTCTGGGTGGTGGTTGGTTGATGTGAGGGACGTATGGTTGTTGTGGATGGTGGTGTGGGTGATTAAACGAGGATGAGCCCTGTTCTGGAACTGGCTGTCTCAGGTTTTGGATGTTGTGTGGTGTTTGGAAGCCATGAGGTGGTGGGGAAGGGTTTGGGGAAGGTTGTGGGGGGAAAAAATTTTCGTGACCCTGGTTGGACGAAGACGGATGAGCCACCATAGAGGATGCGATGGACTTACCCCTGTCTTGTGGAAGAGGACCGTCAGGAGGGTGCGGTTGTGCCCTGGGCGGCACAATCTGGAAGCGCTCCAGGAGGGTTTCAACACCCTTTCGAAGACCCTCCATCTCTGCTCTGTTCTGGTCACCCATGGCCTTCAGGTTGGCAACCTCGGTTCGGAGCTCGTTGACTACAGATTGAGTGGCGCACTCGTCTGTGGCGTCGCTGGAAGCCATGACCCAAGAACGCAAGTCGCTGGAAGGAGGGCTCTGATACCACTGTTAAGAGCGAGCAATGCTCTTAAGGATTGAGAGTAACAAAATGAGGACTGGAATTATATAGAGGTTGAACCCAAGGCTCTTACAGAAGATCAAAAGGAACCAACGGTTCGAATTACAAGTCTTGGCTGCTATTACCAAGGATTTCTACTCCTATGCTAAAACTTACGAGTTCAAATTCATGCCATCTCCCGAGAGGAAGAGCTACCATATAAGGATGGACCAAGACACGCGAAACCCGCTCCTGCATTCCGTCTCTGTCACATGCTCTGTTCTCTGCAACTTCATGCCTCAGACAGCTGAGGAAGACGACGAACTGTAGCATTGACTTCTGCCTCCTCTCCCTTGCTTACACGTGTCCCTGCCGCACAAAATAACCAACGGCCTCTGAATGCCAATACGCACCGTTTAACTTAAATGGTTAAGTTGAAACGGTGCGTTTCTTCTGTCTTCTACCTCCAGTCCTTGTGTCACTTTACCAACGTGACACCTCAGGGAAGCAATTGGTTCTACACGTTTTGTTTCTATTGTAGGTACTTCTCTCCAACTCCTTTGTTTCTATTAATCTATTTCTTTGTTTTCTTGATTTCATTAATTTATTAGTGCTAGTTAAGCTATAATTGATAGAGAATGAAGGATAAGAAGAAGAAGAAGAAAACAAGTGGGATCAAGTCTTGTGTCCGTATGTTTTGGACAGCCCATGCTTTAGCGAACAAGAGATCTGGCTTCCATGCATCTTGCACTGTATAATCAAGTGTCACCTCCCCTCTCTCTCTTGTTAGCTTAGCCAAGCTAAGACAAGAAGGGCAGGGTAATCAATTGGCCAAGTCCCCGTGCTATGCGGGGCTTGCTTCTTCTTTTGTGGTCCTCCGGGAAGCAATCCCAGCCTAAATATCGGAACTGACCCCTGGTCCCCAACCCACCCTACCCCTTCCCTCCTCTCTTTACATGAAGACTTGATTATCATCATTTGTCCTGTCTTCTTACGGAAAAGAACAAACACAAACAAGCAATCTCCCTTGGCTCCTTAGATATTTTTAAAATAACTTTATTTTAAAATAATCCAGATGAATTATAGGGTTTACTTACTCAACCGAAATCTGGTTGTGTCGGAGCACAAAAAAAAGTCCGAGGAGTGGAGAGGTACTTTTTTCAGCTACATCATCTGTTGGTAGGAAGAGACATTAAGAGCAAATTTAGGATAGTAATGCTTGTTTTTCTGTCTACATGTTTGTGCACGGAAAAGAAAGGTTACTATTGCAATTCCAAACTTGCTATTAAGACAGCTTAATTAAGCATCTACGACCATTGTAGCAATATCATCTTTGTCATTCCATTTGGTTGATCAAGACCATCCTGTTCGATTGATCATATGTTGCAACGAACCCATGATCAGTCAGCCTCCTTTGTCTAATGCCTTCAAAAATGGTACTTTTAGTCAAGAACGAGACCGATTAAAGTTTATTTGTCTAAATGGTAAACTGCTCAACTATGTTGATAACATATACCACAGATGTTTCGATCACAACAATATAAATTTTACTTCCAAAATTATTGTAGACTTGTTGTTTGATACCCAGCCACACTTTTCACTAGGAATTGACAAGACCGGTTTGTTTGGGGCTGGGGCTGGGGCTGGCTCTAGAAGATGAAATGTTTCATTAAAGTGATTCAATCACGTGATGTGCTACCGTGAGAATCAGTAAAATAATAGGCGTATGGGTCCTGAGAGATGGGGTTATGATATAGGTTAGAAACCCTATCGCTTCAACGATTTTGGAGGGACCTTAGTTTTGTTTGAACATATTATTATTAATTCATTGAAATTGAAACGAGAAGAAAGCAATCCAAATCCAAATCCAATCCCCAGCTCCAGCATTTTGATTAAACAAATACGTATTGTCTGTAGCCTACCCATATAGCCCACATGGACAAAGAGAACTTGTTTAGTGAAAAATGAAAACATTGTACCACCTGCCTAGTTGGTTGATGTTTAATGGTTCGATCCATTAATGGTTTTGGTCCGTCTCTGATCTTCATTTAATTCTCGTAGTAT
The DNA here is from genome assembly GCA_036897425.1 of Erodium trifolium. NCBI lineage: Eukaryota > Viridiplantae > Streptophyta > Magnoliopsida > Geraniales > Geraniaceae > Erodium > Erodium trifolium. The sequence continues at coordinate 2,168 of JAYMTN010002743.1, read as the reverse complement.
ATCGATAGCTGGAGCTGATAGATACTCGATCATTATCATCCATTCTTAGACACCATTTTTTTAACGTATTGTGTAAAGGGACCATACGATCATGTCGGGGTACCCATGATCGACGCGCAATTAAGGTTAGCAAGCTTCATGGGTCGTCGTCGACCGCGATGAATCATACGGTTCCATTACATGACCCGTCACATGTCATGAGATGGCCATTGTGCCCTTACCACACACAATAGTGAAATGGCCCTTTTCCTCTGAAAGGACCTCGATCTGGTCGAGAAACCTCTAACATATTACATGTATGTTCACATGTACAAATGTATCTCGCATGTCATGCCACGCGTGCTGCAGGTGACACGTAATAGGCTCTGCTGAGCTGGACAAAGCACGGTCCAGGTGGCAGTGTTGTGTTGACAGGTGTCAAGCTTGGGCTGTTGTTTGGCTGACTTGTCATGAGACTAGTACAGATTTGAGACACTTCCTTTCCTTGCAAGTTTTGAAGACCGTCTCCTAATTAAATCTCCAACATCAGAATTTTGTTGGTGATATTAAGTGGAGTTGGTTATTTGGTAGCTGACTATACGAAATTAAATGTGAAGAAGACATGTTTCTACCCAAATAATGAGTTAAGAGTGTATTCTCAAAATTTATTCAGTCAAAGTTGTAAGTGTGGATAAACAATAAGTAATCCAAGTTTAAGTCGAGATGACAACAAGAAAAATAATTAAAAAAAGAATAAGACGAACATTTGTTTTAAAATAAAAATAAATAAATAAATAGAAAAGTAATTATGCAATTATTATATGTTTGGCACTTGGCAGCATCATTTCAGTCTTGTTTCTATTTTTGAAGAAGAGACACGGGATTGGGGAAGTGCCCTTCAGATCAGATACTGTGGCCAATGCCACTTTACCCAGAAACCGTAACTTGTTCAAATTGTTGCTAATTAAATTAACAGTAGTAGACATAATGCTGGTAGTGGTGGTGGTGGTAGTGTTGATCTGAAAAATGCAGCATGGTGGGTCAATCTGGAAATCCAGAAGCATCAACCACATGGATTGTCCGAATCAACCATCAAGGTTTAAGAGATAAACATTGTCAGATAACGATGAAAATTAATGTTATGAGTTCATTAATATGTCTGAAATTTTGTCTGATATTTGAGAGTGTGTGATTAAGCACGCATGCATTATTGCTGTGGTTTTAGGGAACATGATGATAACTCTATTTCCGTAGCAAAATCAAATGTTTCATGGTGTGTGTAGCTGACAAAGGACTCATTTAGGTGTCGTAACCTATAATGCATCTCTCAGTCAATCCTTGTTTATATATGTACTTTGAGCATTTGAACTGCACCAAAAACATTATTGTCTTTAACCATTGTTTCCTATGTTTTGTTGGACTTAGGTTGACAATCTTCATCTATTATGTTTTTACTCTACATATGCAGATCACTTTGGAGCCTCAAGCGGCTCACTTTTTTGAGCCCCTTAATTTTGATTTTTTAATTAATTAATATGGGCTTCCTCAAATATTAACATGGACTTCCTGACATTTTTGAACCCCAAACTAATTAATTAATATTTTATTATTCATATAAAATTATATATACCTTCAAATATTTTTTATTTTTCTGAAGCCTCGAGCCATATTAACATGGACTTCCTGACTGCTTGACCTTAGGGTTACGTACTTAATCCTATTTAATTGTACAACACAAGTCTCAGCTCTCATTTCTCAATATATAGTTGGATGATATTGGGAGTCGGATATCCAATAAAAAATAAGATGGTTCACATAAATATGGATCCAAGTTACCGACTTCTACCTATAATGATGCCAAAACAGAGAAGCTTCATTCCACCGTATATACAAGCAAAAGAACTCAATAGATGCTTCAATTGTCTTGTCAACAGCAACAGCATCTATCTCACTATTTTCTTTGTCTTTTAGTATCACTTGAGAAAAATGAAGAAAGAATACAAAATAGAGGGAATAAACATATGTAACTAAAAAAAACTTCATAAGTTTGTGTCGTATATTTTAAAAACATTTTCTTGTTATAGATGTCAGGTTTCGATTCATGATAACGTCGATTATATTTCACGAAAAACATCATTTATTCGGCCTTCTCCGTATATGATTTGTTCGAGTGATGTTTCTGGTCAATC
>JAYMTN010002742.1:0-10676 GCA_036897425.1 Erodium trifolium | reverse complement strand
TTGAGTTTTAAATTATTTTCAAAGGTAACGTCTCATTTCTGGTCAAACCGGATTTGGGGCGTTACAGCTTGGATGGTAAATTCCTATAACTCAATATCCGATAATTGTAAGAGGAAAGTCGGTGAATGAGAGTACAACGGACTGCTATATTACCTTCGACCAACAAATATAAAAGATCTTATCTTATAAGCACGGGAGTGGAAGAACTTTAGGCCTGAAAAATGTTTCTAAGTTATTTGGATAAAGAACTCAACATAATTGGGAAAATTAGTATCAGAACAATGTTCTATTGGTAGAAACCACTACAAAAGTCTACAAATGTTTCTATTTTATTTTTGGTTAAAAGAGCTCAACATAATCAGGGAATAGAGAATCATAACAATGTTCAATCGAAACAAGCACTGAACATGAAACGTTCTTTGTAAAATTGGTATAGATAGAGGGAAGGTATAGAGAGAACATGAGGCAGAACAAGGAAAACCCATTTGTAAGATTGGATAGTACCATCTCATGATGGATTTTGGGTCCATAGTTCGTAGCGAAGCCTCGATGGTTGCGATGTGGACCGCCCCCTCTTAATTTATATAGAGAGAAATGCTAAGGACCGGTTCTCAGATTGTAAAAACGAATGAAAGACGTGGTGGACTGAGTATAGGGAGAGAGAGGTGAAGGAAGGCAACGACCCCTTTCTTTCATTTAGAGGGAGTTCCTCATCCATCTCAACGACTGGATCTTCATTCGCAACTACTAGGAGTTAGAGAAAGGCAAGGTAGTTAAATGATTCCAACTACTTTTATTTATATTCTAACAGTAATGAAACATGTGATGACTTTACAAATGATAGGCCAAGCCCAATTAAGCTGATAAGGCTCGTGAAGCGAACGAGTTGGAAAGTCGCAGGGGTAGTAAGTCCATGAACGCTCATGCATCGGGATTAAAAGTCTCGAAAATGGTCGAGTCCCTCACTCCCCCCTCCGCCAGTGAAATAAGGTTTTTCCCGCCTAACGATCCACACCTCGATCAAGATACGCGGTATAATTGATTCCTATCATTTCCACAACTTTGATGCAGGCCAATGTGGGGTTGGTTGCTGATTCACAACCGGTTCAACTCGTCACTGATGCCTCGCTGGAGCCTGGTTGTGACATTTCTCGGCGCGGTGTTGACTCTCCACAGACGTCGGTTGGGGTTCGTGATTGACGGGTCTTCAATCCTTCCGGTAATAGACAAGTTGAATTCAAATTCATAGTGGCAGAGATCGGAGGCGCAAATTATGGGATCGAAGAAGGAGATTCACGATCCCCTCTATTAAAAACTCGAGACTCTAGTTCAAGTCCAAGATGGTATGGGCCGTTTGTCAAACTCAGGCCCAAGTGTTTTGGGTCTTGTTGATCGAGGCTCACACGCACGATTTGACTTGCCTGTTTTGGATGTTGATGACAGGACCGCAAGCCCTTATTTGGCTGAGTAACCGTGCACTTTGCAGTTGAGTAGACCCGAAGCTGGTGAGGTGTTGGTTGGTCCTACTTCCGAAGCCGTTGTTTTTCAAGCAAAGCAGGCTTCAAAGTCTGAAGGGGTTGGATCGGTAAAGCTTTTAGAGCATGGTGGTCCTTCGGGGGACCAGGGTAGTCCGTGGGAGGATGCGCTTCTCAAACCTCCGAAACGTTAGAGTTGGCCTCCCAAGTATTTATCGGATTATTATACTGCTAAATACAAACCAAAAGCTCGTTCTTTGAGTCGTGAAAGAATTGTTAATCATGTTGACATTTGGAAGCAGATTGCGCAAGCTCGAAACACTCAATTAGCTCAGCCCGCTCAAGCGAAGGCTTTCGATGATCCGAACTTGACTTCAGAAGGTGAAGAGTGGGTCACTAATAAAGGTTAATCGTTTCGTTCATGATCGCTTGTTTTGGATTTGCAGTCCTCTTTTTTTCGGGCGTTGGCCTTTTATTCTGGTTTGTTCCCGCAACTCCTTTTGAGAGTTCTTTTGTTATGGTTTATTTCGGTTCGATCCTCCTTGGATCTAATCTTTTTTATAATAAAAATTTTGAACTTATAAAAAATTGCTTTATTAAATTCAATTATATATTTCGATTAATCGTTTGCTTTCACTTTCCCGTCATCTCAACAAAATTTCAAAGAGGCCCAAAAGGACTACATTTTATATATTTGGGATAACGCCGAATCCTAACTGTGTGGGAAAGGTGTTTTGCACGTCCTAACTACGCGTCACTTTTTGTTACATGTCGTATACAAAATGTGGTTTTGTGTCACATGTCCTTTACAAATGGTGTTTTTTTTTCAAAAAAAAATGCAAAATGACAAAAAAAGAAGTGTTTTTTTGGTAAATTTATGTTGGACAAAAATGAGTTTAGACAAATGGAAATGGTCAACTTGACGCTCAATTATCTATCGGACCGGGTCATCCTGGAACTATGGAAAGACTACTTTCGTATTCTAGTAAGTGAGGCCTTTCTAACGAGATATTATGAGGTCTAAACGGACAAGAGGTGAATGAGAAATTAAAGCACAAAGATCACCTAATGAACTTTTTTTTATCAGCGAAAGCATAGAATAGATTACCCTCTCATGAGGTAGAAAAAGGTTACAAAAACAATCTGTCTACAGATTGAGAAGTTGCATTGCCAAGGCAATAAAAAAGTCCTGAAAAACCATCTAAAAATCACAACAACAACAACAGCAAGAAGAAAATAAAGTGTGCCAAGAGTTGGCAGTTCTAAAAATCACAACAACAACAACAAGAACAAGAAAATAAAGTGTGCCAAGAGTTGACAGTCAGGTATTTTCCAAGAGGATTCAAAATGTGCTATGATTTGGCAGTGGGGATGAGATATTGTCCAAGATAATGATGTTGGCTTGTGTTGTGATCAGAATGCTTATCTTGCATGTGATTAAATGATGATGGTGACTGTGGGGATGTTACTTATATGCCAGAAGTTTGATGTATCCGAAATCCAAAAATTGAAACTGTGACATAATGTCTTAAGGCTCTCCAAGGTTGCTTTGTCTTGTGCTTCCATAAGTGTTAGAATGAATTGCTGCAAGTGACTGTGTATTGTTCTTGTCACTAGTCCATGACATCTTGCCCTTACAACTTGCTGGTGACTGATGTAGATTGATTGCTTGTGGATCAAGTAATAGTAGCAGTGGATATGTTGAGGCTTCTTTGGTTCAAAATGAGATGATATGTGAGAAGTACCAGGGTCCAGAAGGTAGGAACCTGCAAGAAACACACTCATAAACTAAAAAACAAACTACCCTCACTCAGAAAAGAAAGAACCACACAAACCCCACACACCAAAGAGAAACCCAAAGACACTCCTAAGCTCACAAGAACCTACAACCTCACAACCAACCACCCAAGTTCAACCCAAACCCAATCCCCCACCCCATAGATAAGAGGAGACAGCTCCAAACCAGTTGAAGAAGAGCCAAGTACATGCCTTAATAGAGAGGACTGTTACTTTTTTATTGAGGTTCTTGGGTTTGTGATCCAATCTTGTATACTGAAGTGATATGAGGTATTGAAGGAGGCCCATTCCCAGCCATAGACTTTGTTGATTATTCTATTGAAGATTGTCTCTGTAGTTTCATCCACACCAGTGAATAGAAGGGTGTTTCTTGCAAGCCAGAGTTGCCAAATTGCTACTTGTAGTATGCTTCCCCAACATCTTCTCAGTTTGGCTGGTACAAGGGTGAACCTTGAGCAGAAAGGTTGTTTAATATCAGCAGGACAAACCCAATTGATTCCCCACCATCTGCATATTAAGATCCATGTTTTCCAAGCCTTTTTACAATGCAACAGTATGTGTGCTCCATCTTCAAAGTCTCATGTGCAGTGAGGACAAATAAGTTGCTGAAATGATAACTCCATGCCCCTTCCTTCCAAAAAGCCCTTGGAAGGGATTGCTTCAAGACAAGCAAGCCAGGAGAAGGCACAAATCTTTGGAGGTACTCCAGACACCCAAACTTTAGAAGTCCATTGAAACTCAGAGTTGCCTTGTTGTGCAAGTAAGGTATAAATCCTATTAACTGAGAACCCTTTCTCATCTAGTTTCCAGCATAATTTATCATCAACAGCCTCCAAGTGAGTAGAGTCAAAAATTGCAGTGAGTGCACCCCATTCTTGAGCTTCCCTACCCAAAGGCACCCTTCTCAAATTCAAGTCCCAAACCCCATCTTCCCACAATTCTGCAATAATTTTGTTTTTGGAATTTGCCAATGAATATATCCTTGGGAAGGGGGTCTTAAGAGGTACATCTCCTCACCTATGATCTTGCCAAAATTGAATTCTATTACCTCTACCAAGAATCCAAGTCAGTCCTTTAGCCCCAAAATAGTTAGCAAATCTTGTGTCTCTGAGGAGTGTTAAAAAGTGTGATATGAAGCTAGGCCAGCCTATCTCAGTGAATTTAGATAAATCCCAGTCATTGTAATTCCAACCCATTTTTGCACAAATAGTTTACTCCCACAGTAAATTTTCCTCCAAGGCAAATCTCCACCACCATTTTGCTAGTAGGGAGATATTCATAAGGTTGAGTTGTTTAATACCTAGACCCCCATCTGATTTAGCTTTTCAAACTTGATTCCATCCAACCTTGCAGAAGACCTTTGAGGGAGCAGCACTATGCCATAAAAACCTTCTCTGCCATATTTCCATCTCCTTAATTATTACTTTTGGGGCTCTGAGTAGAGAAAAATAATAGAGTAGGAGGGCACTGAGAGTTGATTTGATTTGGGTGATCCTTCCTCCAAAGGATAGCATCTTTGCTTGCCACAGACATAGACTCTTTTTGAATTTCTGAATGATAAGTCGCCAAGTTATGAGCCTTTTGGGATTAGCTCCTAAGGAGAAGCCACAATAAGGTAGTGGTAGGGTGTCCATTGTACAATCTAAGATTTCTGCATAAGCTTGGCTCTCTTCTAATGAAACATTGAGAGGTATTAAGGTAGATTTTCTGAAGTTTACCTTGAGGCCTGTTGATAATCTGAGTATTGAGAGTGCATTTTTCAAATTTTGTGCTCCTTCTGGTGATGCCTTGATGAAGAAAATTGAGTCATCAGCAAATTGTAGATGTGATATAACATGACCATTAGCTTCTAAAGCAATTCCTTGAAACTGATCATGTGTTAACCCAGCTTGCATAATCTGATCCAATGTTTCAGCAACTAGAGCAAACGATAGTGGGGATAAGGCACATCCCTGTCTGAGCCCTTTGAAAATTTTTAAATATGAGGTTGGAGGGCCATCTATAAGTACAGAGACATGTGCGCTAAAGCAGGATATCATCCACAGCCTCCATAGACAACCAAAACCCATTTTTTCCAGTAGCTTCATTATGAACATCCAGTGAACATTATCAAAGGCCTTCTCAAAGTCTGCTTTAAATATTAATATTGGTATTTTTTATTTTTGATCTTGTGTACTACTTCATTTTCCACCAGTACCCCATCAAGGATCTGTCTCCCAGCTATAAAGCCAGTCTGCTCAAATCCAACCAAGGAACTAACCACACCTTTTAACCTTGAGGCTAGTAACTTTGTAAGTATTTTGTAAGGGCCACCCATTAGACTTATGGGTCTATAGTCATCAAATGATAAGGGAGCATCACATTTAGGTATAAGGGTAAGAAATGATGAATTCAAGCCTTTTCCCAAGTGCCTAGATAGATGCAAATAAGCTAGGAAATTTAATAAATCCTCCTTGATTATTGGCCAACATACCTGATAAAACTTTAGTGAATAAACTTCATCTTTTGTGAAAGGTCTCTCTAGATCAGAAGCTAGCTCATGTGTTATTGTTTTGAAATTCATGTGATCTAGGTTGATATGATTGGTTGATGGTTCAGAAAATCTAGCACCAAAATGGGAGGCTGCTGCTTCCTTGATCTGGTCAGGTTCTTCAAGTAGGATATCATTGGCAATGATTTGTGAGATTTTTTTCCTGGTTCCTTGAAAATTTGCTAGTCTGTGGTAATAATTAGAGCATTTGTCCCCATCATGGTGCCATTTCTTCCTAGCCTTTTGGCTCCAAAGTTTTGTTAGGAGTTTGGTTTTTTGGATCATTTAAGCTCTCATGAGTCCTCTCCTATTACATTCATCTACAGTGAGTGCTCTTTCCTCTATAGTGGCATCCAACTTGTCTAAATATGATCTGAGTTGAGCAATGGTAGTATCCAAGTGTCCATAAACTTGACTGTTCCATTCTTTCAATTTCTCTTTTAGTAGCTTGAGCTTTTTCCAGAGGATTAGATGAGGTTGGCCAGTTACATGGAATAAGGACCAGTATTGCTGGACTGCATCAAAGAATCTCCTATCTTCTAGCCATACATTGAGAAACTTGAAGGGTCTTGGACCCCAATCAACTTGTTCATCAAATAGATACAGTGCTCTATGATCAAATAAGCATCTAGATAGGCATTTTTTAGTGAGATTGTTGTATTTGGCTAAGAGTTCTGATGAGACTAGGAATCTATCAATCCTTGATGCTTGAGATCCAATACCAAACCGAGTGAATTTTCCTCCACAACGGGGCTAGTCTATAAGTGCAAGAGAGTCAATCAAATCTTGAAAGTTTGCCATATCTCTGACAGAGGCTCTTTAGTTGGATCGTTCTTCAGTTGAGAGAAGTGAGTTGAAGTCCCCAGCTAGGACTAATAAGGGAATTGGTGGCACTGAGTGAATCTCCCCAAATAGTTCTAACCAGAGGGCTCTTCTTCTTCTCCTGGTACCAGTGCATATATATTAATAATACAACAGGCCTCACCAGAGGCTTTGAGATCTCCAAACCAAAGCATTGCTCCATTTATCTTTTCCACCCTGTCAAGCTGAAAGTAAGATGATCTATAGCACATTATTAGACCACCAGATAGGCCTAAAGCTGGAATGAAATCCATTTCCCAGGCCCAAGTCATGCCACGGGATCTGAGAAAGCTTGTAGATGGAGCCAGAATTTTTGTTTCTTGAATAAGTACCATATTGGGCTGTTGCTTGCGGATCACGTCACCGAGTGTCTTCCTCTTCTATGAGGAAGAAAGTCCTCTCGTATTCCATGAGAAGATCTTCATCAAAGGAGATTATATAAGAGGTAATGGTGTGGACATATTGCCCACAATCATAGCAGAATCTGACTCTTTGTGTAATGAGTGACTGTCATCTTCCCCTCCTTACTCTTGTTCTGCCCCAACTATTCTTCCATCATCTAGAGAAGTCAGCTCTTGTATAATTAGATCTTCACTACAGTTTGCAGAGAGACCTATAATCTTTCCAAAACTCCAGGCTTTCTTGGCTTCATTAAGTTGTCCTTTGGAGATGAAGGATTTTGGTACTACAGATGGTTCTTTAAGTTTAGATCTTGTTGCATAGCTATGAGGTGAATTTGTGCCTTCGCTTCTCTTTCCTTTCCCTTTTTTTGTTTTGGAAAGAGGGGGAAATTTTGAAAAATCTTCTTACAAAAAATCTGAAGCTTCTTATGTTAGTGCAAGTGGGGCAGGTCTGGGGGTATAATTGTCACTACAGATCAAGTCCAGCCCTTGTGTCCCTCTTGACAGCTCTTGAGGATGTGTAGGAGTTGATAGATGGTCTGAATGTCCCTCCTTTAGCCCAGGTGCAATAAATGCAGCGTTTCCCAAAGTGTTTTCTTCACCAGAAATTAGGGAAAGGTAATTTTGAGCCTCACTATGCATTAACTCTTGATGTGCCAATGTACTTGCTATGTTGGGTTGTGACTGAGCTAGTTGGCATGTAACTATAGTATTTTGCTGTTGTGAGATTTGTTTTGAGTGAATTTGTAGGGCCAAAGTAGATGAGAGTTCTTCTTCTTTTTCAAAAGTATCTTCTACCACCAAATTTTGTAGATGGAGTTGCTGGGGTGAATCTGTAGTCGTATTTAATGTGGGATGAGTTGAGCTAGCACCTTTGTGTGTGTTTTGTTGTCCATCTTGGTCTGCAATAACTGCCCCTCTAACAACAGAATCAATGTCTTGTGCAATAACTAAGGGTTGCTCAAAAGCCTGTGTTTTCATTGAATTTGTATATGGGTTAGAATCCTCTGTTTGTGTGGTTGGTGATTTATGATCCGAGGTTGATGAGTTGGTACAGCCCAATTGAGAGGATAATAATTCCTCAGATGTTGATTTATGTAGAGAAGAATGAGAGTTAGAGCTGCCTTGGATGGATGAATGTTTGGTACTCAACAAGGGTATATCTGCATAATTTAAAGACTGGACCCAGAGAGGAAATGTTTGTGTAACTAGTGTGAGTTTTGCCTCTGCTGAGATTGATATGAATTTTGTAGTGTGTAGTAGAACATAAGTTCCTTCCACTTGTACCCCATCTTTGGATATTGGATGAGTGGATATATGCTTGCCAAAACTAGTAACTGCAACTGCAAATGACTCTTCACACCAGCCATGATAAGGTATACCAAGGATTTTGACCCAAACAAACCTTCCTGCATGATTGCAAAATGTTGCCTTTCCATGCATGAAAGAGAGCCAATTCTGTAGCCAAACTCTATCATCTTTCAAAAATTCCATATCTGAGCAATGGAAGAGTAATGCTTTGTTACCAAGCTCCTTCATTTGCACCTCACACACTCCTTCCATGGTTAAGTCTCTCATGATAGATTGAGCAGTGTGATTATTGTGAGCTACAACCAGATGAGCCTCCTGCATAAAGAGTTGTTGGGAAGTTACCACTGAACCTTGATGTTTAGGAGGTTGGAAGTCCTCTGTGTAATGCTTCCTGATTGAAAAGGATTTTTCAGATTGGTTGCTCCTTGCTTTTGTGACATATAACTTGAAATCATTGATGGTGTAACCATTGTATATGAAGATGGCTTCTTGTAGTTGTTTTTCTTGTTGAAAATAACAAAAACCATACCTCTTTCCCAGTCTACTTGTTTTTATGGCCACATGAGTTCTCTTGATCCCACCTATTTCTTCAAAGAGTCTTGCCAACCAATCTTGAGTGGATTTTGTTGGGATATTGTGCACATAGGCCACAAAAGCACTAGTATTGATACTCTGTCCCTCCTTACCAATTGTTGGAATCCTAGCTTGCATTGGATTTCTGAGATGTTGTTGGGGTTTAGATATTGAAGCTATGCCTTTGCTTGGATCCTTTGTGTTGTTTGGTGATTTTTGAAGTATTGAGGTTTGCTTCCATCTCCCATCCGATTTGTTTCTATAATACACTTTAGCAGGGTCAAAAGGTTGTGCTGAGATGGTTGGGGTTGCGTCTATGTCTGAATGAACTGGATTGAAATATTTATCATAAAACATCTTCTTCCCATCAACTAATTTGGTGTGACCTCCCGGTGAATACTCTTGTGTTTTGTCTGAGGAGGATGAGTCTGCATCATAAAATCTTCGTCTTCTATTTTTTATTCGCTTCTTTGGTTGATTTTCAAATCCTGGATGTGGGCCAATGGATGAGGAGGATGCATGTTTCTATTGAATGGAATCGCAGTGCTTCTGCGTTAGATGAGGCACCAAGCGTCCAACGAGTTCATCCATGGTTAGCATGTTTGATGATTCTAAGGTTTGTATCGTTGCAGCTGCTGAGATGTTCTTCCCGTAATTCTTGTACCTGTTGTTCCCTCTGATGTATGTCTGGAGGATGAATATTGGTGGTCCGGTGGCCTAGAATCAGACCATCATGGACACTACACCAATCCTTGAGTTCTTGTGTCCTTGAGTTGGTCTTTGAGTTGTTGAGAGTAGATCTCCAGGTAGATTGATTATCTTCATAGATACTGTAGAGGCTTCATGAGGTTACTGTAGTAAGTTGGGAGCGTTTGGTACCTTGAGCTTTAAATTTTTTCAAAAAAAAAAATTCTTGGCATGTTATATTGAAATGTGAAAGACAAAATGTTCACCTAATGAACTTAGTTGTTGAGAAAAATTCAAATGGAAAATGGACCATTCTTGTGTAATCCCACATTGAAAGATTACCAAACTTTCATTGGGTTTATATAGTGTTGTCTTCCTAGCATGTTTGAATTGCTTGGATGAAAGGTTCTGTGCGGGACGCGAATGCTACAGCAGAATTGGGCCCGCAGCGCCAACTACGTTTTGCTTTGGCCCGTATTGAAATCTCAACAATTAATTTCCAATTTCAGAATATGCAAATTAAGGAAATCCGAAATTAATATCTTTTTCAGTTTTGGAAATTGATATGCAATAGGGAAATTTCAGAATTTATTATTTTTGAAATTTATATTATTTCCTATTTTTTTATTATTTCGAATTTTTTAATATTTTCGAAATTTATTTAATTTCCTAATATTATATTATTCGAAATTAATAATTAATTACCGAGAAATATATTTCCAAGATTTGATATTTCTGAAAATTGTTGTTTCCAAAAACTCGCTCTCAGCTGTCTCCCCTTTTCCTATTTAAACTCTGTTCTAGTTCATTATTCGTAGACACGTAGTAGAGACAAATTAGACACGAAAATTACCCACAGAAATATTCTTTCCTTCTCCAAGAACAGAGCAACCAATTTGTTTCTACTCGGTGCTACTTCTCATACACGGTTTTGAGTTAGTTTACGTTGTCGTTGTATCCTGCAAGACTTGCTCATAAGGGGAAATAAAAAGTCTTAAGGAAACCGGTTCGCGGGCCTCGATAAACCAGTTTCCTCTCCGA
>JAYMTN010002741.1:0-10677 GCA_036897425.1 Erodium trifolium | reverse complement strand
TTCTTCGTCCACGTGCAAGACTCGTTATCCGATTTGCACGTGAGGGGGAGTGTTAAGAGTTTAGTTTACAAGTATTTCCTATTCTTTTTTAAGTTAGATTTCCTATATTGTTTTAGTATTAGTATTTCCTATTTCTCATAGAGTTAATCCCTATATAAAGGGATGGTCTCATTGTATTGAAAATCAAGAATATCAAAAACAATCATCAATAATATTTTCAGACTTCTACACATTAGAATGAAAAAGTAAAAGAGGCATTTAAAAGTTGAAAGTCAGGTTATCTGAAGCTCCAATTCAAAGGATGCCTTATTTCAGTAACCTTTGTGGTAGTAGAGACAGATGATTGTGACAAAGAAATTGGAGTTGTTTTGATGCAAGAAGGACAATCAATTGCTTATTCCAGTCAAGCCTTAGGACCTAAAGCCTTGGCCTTTCTTCTTATGAAAAGAAATTATTGGCAGCTGTCTCTGTAGTACGAAAATAGAGGCCTTATCTACGCAATCATCATTTCTTCATCAAGACTAATCAGAAAAGTCTAAAATTCTTGTTAGAACAGAAGTTAACCACCTCATTTCAGCATAAATGGTTAGCCAACTTAATGAGGTTATCCTATTAAATTGAGTATAAGAAAGGAAGAGAAAATTTGGTGGTTGACACACTTCCTAGACTTCCTTACATAATTTAGAAGCATAAAGTGTTGGAAAGCTATCAGGAGGATATAGAGGTGGAATGTGTGATTCTCACTGGCTCCAAATTCCTTACAAGGTTATGAACTGAAGCAAGGGATAGTTATGATGCATGACAAATCTATATGGTTAAAGGAAAAAAATTAGGCAAATGATTATATAGACTGCATATGATTCTTTCATTGGGTGTCACTCTGGGATAAGACTACTAACAAGAGGATTAAATTCAAGTTCTTCTGGCCTCATATGGACCAAGATACCCGGAAATTTGTTCATAACTGTGATACTTGTCAAAGGTGAAAAATTGAGAACAACTTGTATCTTGTCCTACTGCAACCTATCAACAATGTCGGGATCATGTGAAAGGATATGGCCACCATGTGAAAGGATATGGCCACGTATTTTATGGAAGACTTACCAAATCAGCTGGGTTTGAGTGCACATATTAGTGGTGGTAAACAGGTATTCTAATTATGGGCATTTTATACCTCTGAACACCTTTTCACAGCTTCTCAAGTGACTTAGGTATTCTTTGAGCAGTTGTTTAAATTACATGGTGTACCTGAGACCATCGTTTCTTACTGGGATAGGTTGTTTCTGAGTGACACCTGGGCAAAATTATTCAAAAAATTCGCTACAATTACAAAACAAATGGACAAATTGAGAGATTTGAACCAGTGTTTACCGAAAAAGTGAGCTAGTTAGATCTGTTATGCAGAGTTTTGGTACAAGCCCTATCACACAGCACTTAAAGTGACCCCTTTTGAGGGTCTCTATGACTTACCCACCACCAACATTAGGAATCTATGACTGCTCAATCAAACTAGCAGCTGAGGAGGAAGAAGATAAATGAAGTAACTTGAAGAGCCATACCTGGAGAGGCTTAGGAACGGCTTCTCTGTCAGCTGAAACAGAGGACATGGTGGCCACGACAGATATCCTCCGATGTAAACAGCTTCGATTCGAATGCTTTTGAAGGATTGAGGTTGAGGGTTTATATAAACCCGTACTGAGAATTTCAGGCTGCGTACAATTAAATTGAATCCGCATCGCCATAGACTTTTGAATCTGAAGCAATTCTATAGTGACTTTGAAGAATCGGTTGAAATGGCATGAATCGTCCGCCAGTCACACGGCTGCTCAGCACGAGTCATCTTTTAGGTCTCTGGCGGATGATGATTGGTGAACCTTGCCTTTGTTGTGGTCTGGGAGATGGCTTGACCTCTTTCTTCGGTCAAAACGGACCCTTGACTTTATCCTCCACTATGGATCGAGGACTTGACTTCATTTTTGTACAATGTGAGCCTCTTTGTCTGCTCGTAACCAACATTTTGATCATATTTACTATTTAGACTTATGATTGTTTTTTGATAACCTAATATGTTTATAATCATCATTTTGATGATGATGATGATATGTACTATTTAGACTCGTCTGCTACATAATGTTAGAGCATCGTCGAGGAATAGATCAATTAGAGTCTATTAAAGTATAATTGACGTTTTACCCTTCATTAAGGAGTCTATTGAAATGTGTCAATAGTGCAGTGATAAATTGATTCGGGTCTATTTCCCCAAAATCATTGAAAATTTACTAAAAAGTCATCAAACTTAAAACTTTCATTACAAGGAATAAACATTCGACAAGCCGATAAGTTGTACATAATTTATACATGAAACCAAAAATGCTACATGTCCTCAAGCGAACTCGTTGTAACGACGTCACTTCGGGCACTCTGGAAAACCAAACTCTTGAACACAGCTGGACGTTTAGTTCTTATTGAATCTACACTAGCTACACTCCATGTATACTACACGTCATTATTCAAAGCTCCCAAGAGTGTGATTCAGGAGCTGGAAGGTTGACAGAGAAAGTTTTTTCTAAAAGGACAATGTGGCAGGTCGTGTGCTGAACAAGGTAGCTTGAAATAAAGTATCCAGACCTAAATCTGAGGGAGGATTGGGGATCAGGAGGTTGGAGCAGGTGAACACTAGTTTGTTGGCAAAATGGTTTTGGAGATTTTCCACTGAGAAGGACTCCTTTTGGAAACATTTCATATGTGCTGAATTTTGGTTGTTCTTTGGATGGACCTGACTCTGATCGATAGGTTTAGACATTCGTCTGTGTTTACACATATCTTAGATCTTGCCAAGGATCCCTCATTTTCTGGTTTGTTTGGCCGTCAAAATTTAATTTGGAGACCGGAAAATGGCATATCCTTTGTCCTCTCTTTTCAAGCTTTGAAAAGAATGAAATTTATATAATGTTTTGCTGATAAAAAACAACAATTCAATCAAGAGAGTGGGGCGCAACTTAATTATTGAAGATTCGGATTCATAGGGGCTCAAATGATTAAAAAGTAGTGAGAATATATGGCTCTGTTGGGCCTGAAAAAAACTTAGGATTCATGGTACATAGAAAATAGACTTTTGAATATGAGGCTAAGTATTTGTTGGCTGGTATAGCTGAATTGGGCCTTGATTGTTGTGTCAAAACATGCGGACTTTGTTGTGGTTTTAGAGATGATTTTGATTCGGTCAAAATGGGCCCTTGACTTTATCTCTGTGGAAACTTTATTCTTCTTGGTGAGCTTCAAACACAAATTCCCATGAATATGTCGAGTAAGAAATAGAGTGATATGTATTGGAAAGGTTGAATTGGGGAGTTTACGATAATCACTTCACTTAAGCAAAAACATTTCATCAATTAGAAACCGCAAATAAGTTAGTCTAATGCTACACTATTGTTAGACAAGGTTCAGGAGCTTGAAAAGATAACTGATTAGTCTTATATCATAGGTGGAGTGGAGTGTGAAGGTCTCAAATAAATGAACAGAAACGGATCATAACTATTTTTTTTATCAGCAAAGACATATTATAAAAACATGTTATTTGAAATGAAGAATAAATAATGAAGGTATAACTTAAAGAGTATTCCACAACGAGAACCTCAACCATGAAGCCTCAACACACTGAGGATGAAAAACAACAAATAACATGATCCAATAGGAGTCAAGAACCTGAAACCAAGAGACCCAACATTAAGAAAAATCAGAACACAGAGGTCTAAGTTTAGGAAACTTTAAGCATAAAAAAACCAAACTCTAATAACTCAAATTTAACAAACATAAAACACCAAACAAAACTAAAATAGAATCAAATTATGATATCTATCTAACCTAAAAGCTGAAGGTGTAGATAGATCTACATTAAAACTAATCATGAAGCAATTACCATTACCAACCAAGTTAATAGTGGAGAGACAGCACTCCCAAAACGACAATGGAATACAATAAACACTTGCATGCTGTACCAAATAGCAAAGACAAAGGTTATCAAGTATCAACCATACTTCCAAATGGTCCCTAATCTCAACTTAATTAACTATTCTTCTTTCTTCTTCTTCTAATTATAATCGAGTCGCTATCTCATTCCATAGAAAACTCCTTCCACTATCACTAAATCCTTTTTATCCCTTTATAATATCAGTTGAGAGACAAATACAATAGTGCCTCATTATCTTAGGTCCACACCACTGTTGGTGTTCTTGAGTGGTGGATCTCAAGCAGTGACATCACTCGACCAACCCTTTATCACTCTCATTAATCTTGTATTAAATTAATTCCACCACTAAAGATAATCACTCCACATGGAACCCAAATCAACCATCTGCCGGTCTCCGAGAAACCTTGATGATGAACAATATTTTAACATGTCACTTCCTTTCCACTTGTTCTTTGCCTTCGCACTCCAACATATTGTAAATAAATCTCATTCGAGATTGTTGTTAGACATACCATAAATCTGTTCTCCCTCATTCGACAAGACAAACCCTAATTTTTGCACAATCTCGAAAGTTTAATTTCTCCGAACAGTAACTCTACAAGTCTTACCCAGGACGAATAGACTTAGTCAATCTCGAAACTGGTATCAATTATACCTGCAGTCTCATATAAATAAGCACCATAATTTGTAGAGGTAATTACGTTTAGCTATTCCAAATTAAAAATGTCAATCTAAAATTCAAATATCTCTGTAATACGATATTTATAAAACAAATTTTCATCCGTGATCATCTATAAAGACACACCTTAACATCTTGTATAAATTACACAATACACATAATATGTTACAATCCTTGTGCCTGCCACAGCCTACCAACCTTGACAGGTGTTACACAGTCAGAGTGGGCTTATTATAGTAGCTAAAATTAATTAGCATCTGGCCTACACAAGGTTGTCAAAAAGTTCATTCTCCTAAATAAATGATTTAGTATTAGCATCATATAAGATGTGTAGCCCCACAGATCACTTTCCATCTATAGTAATCACATGATGTCTGTCACAAACTCCAACTTGTTTACTTTATTTGATCATCGCTTTCACGAAGAGTTTGATTAAATAAGCTCAATTCTTCATTTTTCATACTTTGCTTAGAGCTCAAACAGTGAAAGAAACAAAACTAGCTCAGGTTTCTCTCTCTCTCCATAATTTTCTATTACAAGCTCTGATTTGTTGGTTGTTGACCCAGCAACAGTGGCATCGTACCTCGATAATCAAGGTTAACTTATATGGTAATAACAAAACCTGTTGGGAGGATTCATGTTTATAGCATGTGAAACACAATATTGACCTAAATAAGAACAGTGTGTGGTTCCTCAATACTTGTTCTTTGTCCCTATGTATTTTACTTCGCATGCCAAACTTACTAACCAATTCCTTTTGAACTTTCTAAACGTGAAAAATAAGGTTGTTGGTTTTTGTTTAAGACATTTTGGGTGGTGAAACATATCTTTATCCGACAAAATGGGTAACTCTTATATGAGTATCAAAGATTCAAATTTATTCACAAACGCAATCAATATGCAAAACAAAAAAGAATTGAAAAAACCAATTACAGGATTATCAATTAAGGCTTAATATTTTTTTTTAAACATGGTCACCACTTTCACTGAAAAATAGGAAGCCAACTACAAAATGGAGAACACCATTTGGGCAAAGAACTGAGGCCTCATAGAGCACCAGTAACGTAGGTTTGTACGAATATGATTCCCACGATAGGAGTCAGGAGTCGAGAGCTCAACGGTGAAGAGGTCAGGATTGTGTGTAGCCGATTCCCATATGTGGAGTTAGGAGTCGGAACTGCGGCTCGCGATTCGTCTGACAGAATTGGGAAGAGCCGGCTCCCGAACCGCAACCAGTTAATGGTTGCTCAACACATGGCCTGACGTGGGGAAAAATAAAGGGTACGTACAATAAAAACACGAGTCCGGCGAAGGGAGAATCAATTGAGTTCAAGGGTGCAACCTCGGGTGAGGAATTGAGGCAAAAGGTGGAAAGCGGACAACCATCATGAAAAGAGGTGAATAGATGTCGTGTCGATGGACATAGATGAAAAATGTGTGATTATTTTGTTGTCAAGCCTATTTACGGCCCCTAGGCTTTTAGGGCGTAGGTTCCGGATGAGCAAGCCCATATTCCTTCGGGTGATGGAAGTGGTTGCGACGTATAACAACTTCTTCATCCAAAATAATGATGCATTCAATTGTCCCGTTTGTTTTATGCATCAAAAATGCACAGTCGAATATGAATGCTAACGTGCGGGTGCTCGGTTGATTCTTTGGACGAAGCACTACAAATGGACGCAAGAACCATACTGGAATGTGCGCGACAGTTTTGTAAGAGTGTTATTGTTGTATTCGTGTAGGAGTATGTGAGAACTCCTAATGTAGAGAAATTCACCCGGTTGCTGGAATCGGGATGGGCTCCCATGCATAATTTGGAGTCTTGACTGTATGCACTAGGAGTGGAAGAACTGGTCAACCGCGTTATAAGGGACCTTCGGACGAGGAGATCATCATGGACGTCCAACGATAATTCTAGAAGCTGTAGCGTCTCGGGAATTATGGATTTGGCATGTGTATTTTGGTGTTGTTGGCTCAAACAACGACATCAACGTGCTCAACCACGGAAACTTGTTCGAACAAACTCTTTCCGGCCCTGACTATGAGGTTGAGTACGAGATCAAGAACCCTTCAAAAAATCCCAACGTTGCACATGCCCTTAGAACTAAATAATTGTCTAAATAAAGATAGTGGTTAGAAATTAGAATATGAGTTTGGATTTAATTAAAATAGGATTAGGTCAAGATTAGGCAGCTTGAGGTGCCTAGAAGCGATCGTTAGTGTGGGAGTAACCGAGTAAGTAGTGCAGACTGCAGAGCTGATGTACGTGTAGTGCAAATATAAATAGATAGACAGGTGTATATATGGGGACACAAGGAATCTCAAAGGTCATAGCCCCAAGAAGAGACAAAGGAATCTAGTTACTTCCAAGGTATATACTCTGTGCATTAGTATTTAATTTTGACACCATTAGTTGACAATCATTGTGCTCTTCATTTTTTAATACGGCCAATAAGAATATACCTTCTTCATAGAATAATCATGTTGTCTGACCTGAATTTTTAATGTGCTTAGATGGTGATGGGACACCAAGCCCTAAATAAACAACTAAACTATACAAGAGGATGATCAAAATTATATTTAGCCTATTTGTCTTGGACTATAAATGATATATTTGAGCTTAAAATTAAATGAATATGAATAGTAGATTATGGGAATGAAGAAAAAAATAGCAACCTTTTCTTTTTTACTTCTAATCGCACGACCTATGAATACTGGACGTTCAAAGTGTTTGATATAGATCCATAATGAATTCTACTTTACGATCTCATCATTAACAAAATGATTTACAGTTCGTTTTTAATATACATATTATCCTTGTGAGATAGCGCGTATATGCCATGTGTAACACCACAAAATAAATTACACCACTTCTTGCATGTAAAGAGTTATGTGGCAATCTCTCATGACTTGTTGGATCAAATGAATAAGATTTAGCAATTCCTTATATTAGACACTCTCATATGAACAATTGTAAGACAACACTTAAATGATATGAAATGTTCTCTCATTCTCTCTATGTCCTTAAGTGGTTGTTCTTTCTTGTCCTCATGGCGATCATCACATAGACACCAACTTCTTGTGTTCTTGTTATTATTTTGGGCCATCGGTCTCTTGGTGTTGATTCCATCCAACTCGACCTTGCAACGCGTTTGTGAGCACGAGTTATACGTCATCCAGGGGAGACAGTTGCCGAATAATGTTCTCATTGTTATGGAGGTCCTGGGTTTAGTGTGTCGTTCTCGACGACCGACCATAATGGTGAAGTTAAACTTCGAGAATGCTTTAACAAGGTCGAGTGGTTTTACTTGACTCAGGTCCTTCGAATATATGGTTCGACGAGAAGTGGATTATGTGTGTCTCATCTAGCTTACGGGGTTTCTCCTCTATTATGCTCAACGGCTCTCCTTCTTAGTAGTTTCGGGTCTTACAGAGATTCAGGCAGGGGTGTCCGATGTCACCCTATTTATTTTTCATATTGGCATAGGGGTTTCCTCAAGTTTTTAAGATTTGGATCTGAAAAGGGTTGAAGAGTGGTATTTGGGTCGACCTAGTTATTCGGGTATCTCACCTCTATTTCATTGATGATACTCTTTTGTTTAATAAGGCTGGTATTGATCAACTTCGGGCGACGAGGTGTAAATTGATAATTTCGAGTTGGTGTCTAGTCTCCGGATCAAACTTTGCCAAGTCGTTCCTGTTTTCTTGTGTTGTTAATGATATGATGATTGTTTATCTAGCGGAAGCCCTTCAGTGTTCCTTGGGACATCTCCTTTTCACTTACCCTAGGTTTCCTCTCGGGTAACCCTAGGCTCGCTTCTTTCTAGACCCTGGTGGTCGACATGTATAGACAATCAGGAAATTTGGAGGACCTGGTTTATTCCGTTGGGATGGCGTCATACTTTTATCAAGGCAACTCTGGTGAGCATCCGGATTTTATTTATGACCTTGTTTAGAACCCCCAAGAGGGTGACCCATTTATTGGATAGACTTTCAGATGATCTTCTTATGGTGCTTGGGCATGAAGAGGAGATGTCTCTCCAAGGTCTGTGGGAGGTGGTGTGTAGGCCAAGGTTTCAGGGGGGCTTGGTGTTCGTTCTCTCTCAGAGGTGAACATGAGACTTATTCTAAAATAGTGGTGGCGTTTTGTTATGGAGGGGCCTTCATTCTAGAGTCAAGACCTTTGTGCTTGTTATGGTTGGAGTGAGACAGAGTGGTATCTCGATACGCTCTTGGTTCCATCGAGTTCTTCTTCGTTATTCATTAGGCATGTGGTGAGATGGCTCTTGATGCAAGGTTTGGGAGGGTGTTTGATCCAGACACCTTTAGATGAGAGCTCCGATATGGGAATATGATCTGTTTTGGGGAGGACCATTTGGTTTTTGATATCGCGCTGACGACCTGGTTTCCATGTCTAACCAGGTTGGCGGAGGGTCACAATGGCCTGGTAACTAAATTCTTTGTGGAAGGAGAGTGGGACTTTATTTTTAGTAGGAGTCTTTGGGTTTGGGACGATGTAGTGATGGAGGAGATCTGGGCTCGGCTGGATGGGGTTCGGTTAGCGCACGAACGTGCAGACACATTGGTTTGGCCATAGGATCCGAGAGAGTTTCATATGGCTAGAGCTTTTCAGATATTAGCGGGGTGGGAGGGCGCCGTTGATGTGCCTTGGGCATTTATTATATTGTATTTCCCAATTCCGCCCAATTTTTACGCGTTTGCTTGGTTGTTTGCCCAGATAGGGGTTCCTACAATTTCCTTTCTAGTGGATATCAAGGTTCCGGTCCAAATTGGTCGGTGGAGGTGTGCACTGTGTGGTTTGGGTAGTGAGGATATCGATCACCTGTTTGTATCTTGCTCGTGGTCCTGGAGGGTTTGGTCTCTAGTCATGGTTTGGTGGGGTAATGTGGGAGCTCTTCCGGTGGTGCCTACGCTTTTCTTGAGTCATGAATTTCTCTGGTAGGGGCGAGGAGGTTGAGGTTAGGGTGGAGAGGTACCTGTTTCTGTTATGTGGCATATCTGGCTCGAGCATAATTGGCACTTCTTCTCTGGTTTTGGTGCTATCAAGCCATGCATCCTTCTCCCTATGGTTAAGCATGAGCCTTTTTCCAACCTGAGTGCAGCCGGCCAATAGTTTAGCTTACTCAAGTGGATCAAGTCTCTAGCTGTTATGCTAACTAGGAGTTGTTGAGAACTATTGTTTCATGTTTGATGCATGCCTTTCTTTTTCAGGTATGGTGAGTTCTTGTTTAGGGGTCACGTTGGGGGTCATTCCCTCGGTTTGGCTTAATGAGTACTTGTTCGGAGGTTGCGTTTAGGACCGATAGATCCGTTTCTTAGGTGGAGGGTGTGAATTACTTAGCCTTCCTGAAACCAAAGGATTCACCAGTGCGGTGCCCTATGTTATTGTGTACTATTTCGACTGAGGTTAACCTGGGCGATCCCATGAGGCACCGTTCACTAGTTTGGCGGATCTTGGCTCATTGGGAAGGATTGGGGTCTTTTTTTCCGATGTTAATATTACATTTCGCTTTTCTTTTTTGACCTTTTATTGCACTTCGCTTTGGTTGTTAAATAACCATGTTTTCTCTACATATTCAATCTTATGAATGTTTTGCCTGTTTGTTATTATTCTCCCTATAAAATCTTCGATTTATATGTTAATATTTAGTTTCAATACAAATCATGTACAAATTCTTACAAGTGAGAATTAAACTTTCAAAATCCACGACCTATAAACATATTTTTTAATATAATAATTAAAGTCTTTTTGAACTAAAAGAAGGGTTAATTATACTTGTTATTCTTACATATACTTGGTTTTCATTTTTATTGAGAATACAGACGAAACTTTTATTAATATGGCAATAGAGAGGCCATGAGGACCACACAAAGTGGAAATGAAAAAAACAATTTGAGATACAGTGTCGTTGACAGTCGAAACACTGATCCTATAACTAAATATCCGATAAAAACCAGGGAGATACTAGGGGTGGTTCCATATTCCATCTGTGTTTGGCGTTGCATA
>JAYMTN010002740.1:0-10678 GCA_036897425.1 Erodium trifolium | reverse complement strand
TGGGACACAGCTTTTTCTGCGTCCCGCGTCCCTTATTTTGCCCAGTCAGCACAACAGACTCAGGACTCAGGACTCAGGACTCAACAACAGCCTTCCCACTGTACATGCTCTAAGCCAATATCAAGAAAATTCCAAAGGAGTTAAAAAAGAAACAAAAAGAAAACGGGAAAAATAGCGAATTTCCAAAGTCGAGGGGTAAAAACGTGAATTTGACTAATTTATAACAAAAGGGAACACATATTACTCGTATATCAGAGTGGAAGGGTACTCCATCTTCGTGTGGAGTTGAGACTCGGGACAACAGAGGTCAAAACGCCGCCGTTTCAGCCATCTCTGCTGCTGCCATTGTAGCTGCCTACAAGCTCCGCAGTTCCGCAACTGCAACGGTTAATTTTTCTCCCATTTTCGCATTTGCTAGGTTGCCCTCTCTCTGATTTTCATCCATAAACTCAATCTTCTGCTCAGGCACCGTCACCTAGGGTTCTTCAGAATTTATTTTTGTGCGCATTTAGCTTAGGATTTAAATTTTATTTTGAATAATTTTTTTTGCTGCGACTTTACTGCTCATCCTTTGATTTTGCAAAAAATATTTTGACCTTTATCTGACTGAATTTTTTTTTTCTTCTCGTAGCAGCTTGCAATCTGCAATCATGTCTTGGTGCACTATTGAGTCTGATCCTGGTATTTTTTTAAATAATGAACTCGTGCATTTGAATGTAATTTTTGAGGAATCATTAATATGGATCTTTATGTTATAGTTCTGTGATTAATGCTAAAATGAAAAATAAAACCTAAGCTTGAATCTGATAGTTACTTCATCAGCAACTTAAATCACTGATGACAATTTATCATACTACTACACACTATGCACATGACTTATAGTTTGGGAGTTCAATGAGATGCTTGATCCGAGATTACCCATTATTGTTGCAAGCTAAACATGTGATGATGCCAAGTTGTGGGTAAGTAAAAAGGGAAAAAAATGAACTACTCTCTTTTGGCCTTATCTATTTCATGCACATATTCTTAAATTCTGCCAAGATGTGAATTGGCCAGTAAAGGGTTGTAGGACACTGTATTGCATATTAGCAGTCATGTGTGTAATGGTTTCAGTGTAACTTTTTATAGCTGTGTGTTCATGGGAGGAACATCTAACTATCATTTTGTTGGGTAGTAGGGAAGCTTTGTGTTTTTCAATCTAAAACAAGACTTAGTTTTGGCAAGAGGAATTAATGTTTAGATTGATGGGTGCTGTATTTTTCCAACATGGGAGGGTTGATCGTATGATAGACAAACAATTTTTTTTCCGCGTTGATGACTACAGTTCATTACACTGGTCGTTACGTGGAGAAAGATAGGATGTAGACCAACTTATGATTTGGGGGGCATGTTTTACTAAACTATATGATGACCACATGTAATGAATTACTTATTTGTTCTCTCTGTTAATTCTGTATGCTAACATCTATATATGCACGTGTATCTGTGTAATGTTTGGATGGGAATCATGTTAAGATTTTTGATTTGCATACCAGGTGTGTTTACCGAGCTTATTCAACAGATGCAAGTAAAAGGAGTGCAGGTGAGTATATAGGATTGATACAAGATGACTTGTTTCATATTTTCATGGCCTTTTTTTTTCTTTTGTTATATTATTATGGTAATCTCAGAAAAGTCCTCTATACTTGTCATCTTTCTCGCTTAACTACACCGAGTTTTAAATTTTCTCATCCAATTACATTAAACTTTCAGTTTTTCTCACTTCACTCAATTTTGCTGATAAATTACAAAAATGCCCTTAATTAAATTTCAAAATTATGCCACTGCTAAATTAAATTTCCCTAAATTGATGCTGGGGTATTTTTGTCATCTAATATCAAAACAGAGCAAAGTAAGAAAAGGAGAAAGTTTAGTGTAGTCAGGTGAGAAAATTTGAAAGTCAGTGTAGCTGTGTGAGAAATGTGACAAGTTTAGTGTATTTTTGTGGGATTATCCCTTATTAGTTGATATTCACAGTCCTTTGTAAATGTGATTGTCGTATGTTATACACTTGGAGATTGTAAGATGATGGTTGACTTACTTGCATGGTTAACATCTAACCAGTGGGCACGTGTTTCACTGAGTGAATTTTAGGACTTTTCCATCACATGCTGACAAGAAAGAAAAGAGTAACAGTACAGGAGTCACCTGTTTTTGTCATATTGCTTTGTGTCCGGGAAGGAGATGCAAAATTCGATACTTAATTGTTTCTGAATGATATTGTAAACTTGAAAGTTATTATCAAACATCTATGGAGATGGTCTGCAGATGAAACTCTAACAAGAATCTTAAGGTATCTTAAGGTATATAGCTTCTTCAACTAACACACGCTTGCTCCCTCCCTTCCTCCACTGATCCAAACCTGTCAAGCCATCCCAATTCCCCGTGGACTAATTGATAGAGTACCAGCCCAAGAATCCCACGCCCCGAGAAACTTACCTTAAATTGAAGGGCATATTCCTTCCGTTTACATTTGTCAAAGTCATATCTCATGGATCTAGAGATGTGAAAGACTGCCACTTTTCATTTTGTTCAAACTTTGCAGTCATGCCATGATAATAGTGTGTTTTTTCTGTCTTACTAGGTTGAGGAACTATATTCGTTGGACATTGATTCTCTGGACAATCTTAGGTTGGTTCCTCTAAATTTGACCTTGAAGCGTTTTTTTCTGCTAAAATGAACTTGATTTCATGGTAGATCTATATGTTTTTAAGTCTTGCTTTCACCTACAATTTACAGGCCCATATATGGGTTGATTTTCCTTTTCAAATGGCGTCCCGGGGAGAAAGATGAACGCCTTGTGATTAAAGATCCAAACCCCAACTTGTTCTTCGCCAGCCAGGTTACTATTAATTACCTATTTATGTTGTCATTAACATTTCTATCTTGCCTCATTAGCTATTGTCCTTTCAGGTCATTAACAATGCTTGTGCAACTCAAGCAATCTTGTCCATCCTCATGAACAGTCCAGAAATTGACATTGGCCCGGAACTGACAAAGCTGAAAGATTTCACCAAGAACTTCCCGCCCGAGCTCAAAGGCTTGGCAATAAACAACAGCGAAGCAATACGTACGGCCCACAACAGTTTCGCAAGGCCAGAGCCTTTTGTACCCGATGAACAGAAAGCCGCTGGCAAGGATGATGACGTGTACCATTTCATCAGCTACTTACCCGTTGACGGGGTTCTGTACGAGCTTGACGGTCTCAAGGAGGGGCCCATTAGCCTTGGGCCCTGCCCAGACATGGACTGGCTCCAGATGGTGCAACCGGTGATCCAAGAGCGCATAGAGAGGTACTCCAAAAGCGAGATCAGGTTCAATCTCATGGCCATCATAAAGAACAGGAAAGAAATGTATACAGCTGAACTCAAGGAGCTGCAGAAGAGGAGGGAGCGGCTCTTGATGCAACTGGGCCAGGTGCATGGAGAAAGACAGAGGGACAGTAGCAGCTATGATGCCCTGAACAAGTCTCTTTCAGAAGTGAACTCTGGGATCGAGGGCGTGACTGAGAAGATACTGATAGAGGAGGAGAAGTTCAGGAAGTGGAGAACCGAGAACATAAGGAGGAAGCACAACTACATACCCTTCTTGTTCAACTTCCTCAAGGTTCTTGCTGAGAAGAAGCAGTTGAAGCCTCTCATTGACAAGGCTAGGCAGAAAGCAAATCAGCAACCATAGGTAAAAGCTTGTTTTTTTTAATCACTGGTTTGGTTTATGCACTCTTTTGTTTAACCGTACTGGATTTTGCCCTTTCCCTCCCTTTTATTTACGAAAAAACATGCCTTGCAAATTAGTTGTATCAACATGACAATATTAGTAAAATGTTGCTCCAGATTTGCATGATTGGCCTATTTTTTTAGCATATACCGAGGTGTATGAACCACAAATGTTAGAAGTGCTTGGCAGACGAGACATTCTCGGTCAACATAGTTTAAATTAGACATTACCTTCGGTATAAATATGCATCAACAATGCCTCTGGAAAAACAAGCAGAACCCTTTTCTTCTCCGATTGTTTTTTCTTCTTCCTTCACCGGGAAGGAGAAAAAACGAAGAACAGAAGAAAGTGCTGCCGGAAAGGGGCTTTTGATACAGAACAATAATGGGTGGAGTGATCTTGGCAACACTGTTATGGCTCGCGGCGACAGGCGCTCCTGTCGTTAAGTGCGAAGATCCTTATATATTCTTCACATGGAACGTTACCTATGGTGTTATCGCCCCCCTCGGTGTCCCCCAACAGGGCATCCTCATAAATGGGGAGTTTCCAGGGCCAAACATCAATTCCACCACCAACAACAACGTTGTTGTCAACGTTTTTAACAACCTGGACGAGCCTTTTCTGATCCACTGGGCCGGGATTCAGCACCGGAAGAACTCTTGGCACGATGGCCTGCCGGGCACTAACTGCCCCATCATGCCGGGAACCAACTTCACCTACCGGTTCCAGGTCAAGGACCAGATTGGAAGCTACATGTACTACCCGTCCCTGAACTTGCACAGGGCCGCCGGAGCCTTCGGCGGGTTTCGGGTCAACAGCCGCCCGCTCATTCCCGTGCCTTATCTCGACCCGGAGGACGATTACACGGTGCTGATCAGCGATTGGTATGTGAAGAATCACAAAGAGCTCAGGGCAATGTTGGATAGCGGGAGGTCCCTGGGGAGGCCTGACGGGATCCTCATCAACGGGAAGAGCTCCGACACCGACGTTGTCTTCACCATGAAGCCCGGTAAGACTTATAAGTACAGGATTTGCAATGTTGGGCTCAAGTCCTCGTTGGCCTTCAGGATCCAAGGGCACGCCATGAAGCTCGTGGAGATGGAGGGCTCTCACACCGTCCAAAACAGCTCCGACTGGCTCGACGCCCACCTCGGACAATGCTACTCCGTCCTCGTCACGGCCGACCAAGCTCCGATGGACTACAAAATGGTGGCATCGACCCGGTTTCACAAATCGGTCATGTCAACGGCCGTCCTGGTCCGGTACGAGGGTAGCAAGGGGGTGTCCGAAGTACCCATTCCGGAGGTTCCGGCGGGGTGGGGTTGGTCTCTCGACCAATTCCGATCTTTCCGGTGGAACCTGACGGCGAGCGCCGCTAGACCCAACCCGCAAGGCTCTTACCATTACGGTGAGATCGATGTCGCCCGGACCATCAAGTTGGTCAACTCTGCGAGCAATGTTGGTGGCAAGCTCAGGTATGCGATCAATGGGGTGTCCCATGTTGACCCAGAGACGCCGCTCAAGCTCGCCGAGTACTACGGCGCCGCCGATAAGGTGTTTAAGTACAATGCCATCCGGGACGAGCCGCCGGAGAATGTTGACACCGTGATCCCAGCCGTTGCACCCAACGTCATGAACCAGACCTTCCGTAGCTTCGTTGAGATCATCTTCGAGAACCACGAGAGGACCATCCAATCCTGGCATCTTGATGGCCATTCATTCTTCACCGTAGCGTAAGTACTCTCATTCACAAATCATATTTTTTTGAAATACGCAAACCAATATCTAACTTTAGAATCAATTGCTAAGCAAACTCAGTAAAAGAATAAACAAAACATTTTTTTTATAACATGTTAGTATGTATATTGATTAGGGTCAATTGCATGTACTACCAATATATTGGAATTCAAGACCTCCCTTGAGTAGAGGTGAAAATCTTGAAGATTTAACATTAATTTGGTGGCCATTTAATAAACATTTATGAATAATTGTAAAATTTTGCGGTAAATTATGCCCGTTTCGCAAAAAATTATGGTGAACTTATAAAAAAAAAAACTTGCAGTGAACTAACTCCGAAGGTTTTTTTTTTTGTAAAAAATGGAAAGTACCCCTATAAACCAAATTGCAAAACACATATATGCATGAATCAGTAATACATTAATTTAAAAAAGAGTTGATGTCATATAACTTGCGCGTAGTTCACCTTGTTTTTGCAATTATCCCAACCTTATGTGTATGAAAATATGATCAAACTTTCAAACTCAAGCCAATTAGACATATTTATCAAGTTGTCAGTACGATCATCATGAGGTCCTAACATGACAAATTGAGATTATACACGTTTGTGAGACTGTCTTGGAAAAAAGGCATACAAATGTTTGTTTATTAGAGTAGAAGTCCAAGATAAGTTTTGATATTATATTAAAACTCGGTTTGACTCAAAAAATTGAACTTATAGTTGACGAATCTACAATAATTTTTCTCCTACAAACGTTAAGTTACAAATAAACCTAATGGTACGTTCCTGACGTGTAGGATCGAGCCGGGGAGGTGGACGCCAGAGAAGAGGGAGAGGTACAACCTGTTGGATGCGGTGAGCAGGCACACAGTGCAAGTGTACCCAAAATCTTGGGCAGCAGTGCTGACAACGTTGGACAATGCCGGAATGTGGAACATAAGGTCGGAGATGAGTGAGAGGAGGTACCTAGGACAACAAATGTACATCAGCGTCTTGTCGCCGGAGCGATCCCTCAGAGACGAGTACAACATGCCCGATAACATCCCGATCTGCGGCATCGTCAAGGCCATGCCCATGCCTCCCCCATACGTTCTGTAATAATTACTAGGGCTTTGGACTTGGAATTGAAAGTGAAATGCTGAACAACAGTGTTTGTATCAATAACCCCTTTCCCATATACACAATAAAATCCATGTACACTATGTTGTGTGTATCTCTTTTATTTGGATTATGTTGTTTGTGACCGCACCCGTCTACATTAAGTGTCTAACACAAGTTGACATTAAATCGGTCTACATACCTACGAGTGCATATCAGATAGAAAAAGGGGAATCGTGTTCGAATATATTTAAGTATGCACAATTCTCAACTAATCATCCCTAAGTTTGTTTTTTAATCTAATTTTACCCCAAATCCATCAAATGTTGAGTGTGAAATAACAAAAATACTCTCATTAATAAATATATATTTTTAAAAAGTATTTTTAATCATTTCACACAACAATATTGGGCAAACTGAGACTAAAAACCTAAAAGGATTGTCAAAAACTGAGTTGAACTCAGGATAGTTAAATGACCCCAAAATATGAAGATTCAGAATTGGCTTTCCTGTGACACGCATTTTCCAAACACATTGTAACACTGCCAAAAGAGCATTATTGAAAAAGCAAAGCGGGTTCACACTGTCAAACTAAAGATTACATATTTTCTTCAGTTCATTTCCTCTCTTATTCCCTATTCGGAATAATTCTTGGATCAACTTTTCTCTTAAGCAGAGAGAGAGAGAGAGAGAGTCGAATTATTGTCAGACTTGAATAAGATTGGAAGGGAAGAAAATTATATGACACAGCTCAGCAAGAGCAGAATCCCACCCTGATCAAACACCTATATCTCTACCAGAGCAACCATGTTACGGTGCAATGGAATTATTTCTTCCTTAACCAAACCAGAGAATGATTCGCATTCA
This sequence comes from Erodium trifolium, assembly GCA_036897425.1. NCBI lineage: Eukaryota > Viridiplantae > Streptophyta > Magnoliopsida > Geraniales > Geraniaceae > Erodium > Erodium trifolium. Next base: position 3,219 of record JAYMTN010002740.1, on the reverse strand, counting down.
TCTTTGCAGGGGATCCACCGTCCTAACATTTGCACCACTCATTCCTTCAAGTTGATCTTTTGTGATTTCTACAAATTGACCCACAATTTCATGGAATTGCTTCAGCCCTGACAATGGGAGGATGATAGATGACCTGTCAGAACCTGCCACCTATATGGTTTTGATACCATTGCAGAGTGATTAGTTACTTAATTGATAAACCCTAAACCTTCAATTATTGTCAAGCAAGGACTTATTTGGATCCCAGGTCATATATATATATTATAATTTATATATGTATAGAGAATAAGAAAGAGGTTGGGCATACCTCAGATATCCTTAGAAAGTGACCCCTGTTATTGCTTCCAAGATCAAAGAAGAATCTCTTTTGATCAGCTCGGAGAACTTTTGAAACCCCCGCGTTAGCAATTTCTTCTTGTGGAGGCAAATCAACTGATCTGTCCACATTCAGGTCCGAGGCTGGGCCAGGATGACTACTGTGGCCTGATATGAAGCCAGCCCCTACATCATCAGAAAGCCCAACGATACGTTCTGAAGACTCGGAGTTTTGCTGAAGCAAAATGCACAAATGAGTTCCTTAACGACTAGGGTAAATTTGAAGGGAGAAAATTTAAGCATGTCGCATGGGGACACCTTATTGGGAAGCATGAAAAGTCTTGATGCTTCATTGATCTCTGCCAAAATGTTTCTGAATGAAGCCCAACCTTCATCATGGGCACTTCCTGCAGGAACAATGATGGTACTGCGGTTCCTACTAACAGAAGCTTCAGATACCTGAACAAAGGAATCGATCTATTAAAGCAACAAATTTCCGGAGGACAAGTAAAATAATTCACATCTTCCAGAAGTTGTCAATCCAAACAAAGGGGTTATTTTAAATGATCCTACATTAGAATATCTTATATCACATGGTGGCATAATGCAGAAAAATTAGAAATCCTTGTGCAATATGTTTCTAAAAGTTGAAATATTTCAGCAAGTAATCTCAAGTCATAGTACCATGATTTTGACAGAAGAAGACAGATTTCATTACACAACCAAAATGTCAGAGAATAAGACACCTCTAGTATGATAATGGGGTGAGCTTATATTTTACAATACAGCACGATATTCAGTTCCCAATATCAAAATGAGAAAACAGTACGTTGGAGATAAAAACAATACTATATGTGGATACCTAGTGTCTAATCATCTTCTTTTCGGTAAATAACAAAACCCTATGCTATATTACCTCATTCATTACTTTCAGGAAATCAGTATGTTGGAGAGGAAAAGGGCATTTATTCTCCGAAACATGTAAAATCTGATTCGATTTAATAACAGCACACCTAAAAAAGCATCCAACATTTCCAGTAAAAAATAGAAATCTATGCAGTTTCTTAGATAATTATTAAGTCAATTCAGATCAATCTGGTAAATGCTTGTTCAAGCACATAAAAATATTCATTTAGGGGGGAGAGTTGACTTGAATTGGGCAACTGTAAAAACCATTGAACAAGGTCATTACACTCAAGCAAGAAATGAAGCAACCTTAATATAGTGCATTTTTTAGAATATAGAATTACTATATTATAAGGTTATTATTGTACTTCAGACTAAAAAAAAACTACAAGAATTAAAAGTAGGCAGATATAGAAAAGTTAATTATTACTCAATCAGTCTAGCGCACACATTTTCATCTTATCTGCCCCTCTAAATAAAAATCACATTCCTTTTTAGAATGAGCATTCAATTAAGAATAGAGCAGAAGAGCAAAGGTGGTGGTTGATGTTTCAATGATCAAACAAGAGAAAGGTGGGAAAACTGTAATTCAACATACAATTACCGAAAGATCATATGAAATAGTGCTCAACTTTTGCACTGTGAACAAGATATCTGAATGAGTCATTTACAAAACCTCCACACTCACATCACAAATTGAAGTATCATCATCGTGATGCATTCATCTCAACTCACTTCACCAACTTAACCACAATCCAAGAAAATTTTACTGAACTAAAACAACTCAACACCCACAAAATAAACTCAATTTCAAACATTCAAATGAAGTAACAAGCATGTACCTAGCATCCATAATGCTGTAAATTAGTCAGAGTTAACATTGATGACACATAACACACAGACAAATAACAGAAGGGTTAGAGTGATTACCTTCAGAAATCTCCCCCTCCTATTTTCCCCAATATCGAAGTAAAACACCTGCAAGTAGAAACACAAACCAGATTAGCAACAACATGAACATCAAAACTGAAACAAAAAAACAGAACAACGCCACGAACAGTAACTAAAGCAACAAACAAAATTGAAAAAAAAATGCCTTGGTGTCAAGCTGCAATTCTTTGCTAAAGACATCCTGATCATCTGAATTGACGTAGTAATTGAAGAGATCCAAAAACCACGAAATGCCGGAGAAGGGAACGATGATGGTGGACCTGGTGGCGGACGTCTTCTCGGAAATCTTGAGGTAGCGCCCTCGCGGGTTCTCCTTGAGGTCGAAGTAGAACAGCTTGTGCTCCACCTGAAGCGTCCTGCACAGCAGCTCCACGTCATTCCCTCCGCCGCCGGGATTGCCTTCCATATCAAGCTAGAACGAAGCAGTTCCACAAAATCAAACCAGCAAAACCCCCAGGAGGCGAGGCCTGGGGTTCGAGAGAGAGGGAAGCAGAAGCGAAGTGGGGTCGGGGAAGAGAGAGAGAGAGAGAGGGAGGATCTGGATTCTGGAGAATGGTGAATTGGGGATTAGGGTTTGGGATTGAGGAGGAAGAAGAAGGATGGCAATGGAGTTGGTCCCATACTGAACTGGCTCTGAGAGAGTCCCGAAAGCAACAAGGCACCAAATTGCTTTCAACCAAATAACCGATTTTTACGTTTACTCCTTATTTGCAGTGAAATCCTTTCCCTTATTGTTTCTACCCCAAACGATCTTTTTTGGGATTTGTGTTTCCTTTTCCCCTTTTCATTTTCTCTCTACCTTTTATTACCATCTTATGTTTATTTTCTAACACAAATTTAATTTCAATACAAAAATCATTTCAAACTTAAACCATAAAAACATGACTCAATCAATTTTAAACTAGTCTTTGAACTATTAAACAACCAGTCAATTTGATAGGTAAATTTAAGAAAAAGTTACATGTAAAAAATATTAAATCAAATTTTTTAATTAATTATAAAAATTATAAGATTTTTCTCTGCTCCTAAAAGACAATGAGCCGTTTA